>OY735236.1:40689065-40734065 GCA_963457665.1 Thysanoteuthis rhombus | reverse complement strand
ATAGCCATTTCTCGAAGTTCAGAAACTGCACCTCATCTCGTAGATGTTACGTTATGACATTAACCGTCTTTGTTGGGTGTATTTTAGCGAGGAAAATGAAGAAAAACACCTATGCTTTACTGGAAACCTAGAAAAGAGGAAAGAAAGCAGAAAAGATAGATATGAAAGTTAAGTCTCGGAAAATGTTTTGTTTTGGCGATAGAAATCAGTCTCAAAAATAGTTCTTGCCTTCTGTGCATTTCCTAATGTGTTCATTAACAGCAGATCTTCAAAAAAATCCAAATATCTCATATTCATGATAAGGAATGAACCGAAATTCTTACATGTGAGCAGATTGCTGTAAAATTCTTACTGGAGAAGAATTTTCCCAAAAGAATCGGCAAATGGTGTCTTTATAAAAGGGCACAACAAAAAAACTCAGAAAAATTCTTCCATACTAGAATTCCGTAGCCTTGAAACAGACGATCAAACATTGCTGCGATTTAAATAGCGTGAGAGATAGATAAATCCATTACTTACCCCCAATATGCGTACAAGCTAGGGGCAAGGGTAGAAAATATCCCTTCCCTATTTCAAGGAAAATAAATAGCGTTGAGCATGACTATAACTTCATCTCAGTGGAGTTTTTTCATCATCATCATCATCATTCTTTTAACAGCCGTCGTTGGACATAGACCGTCCCCAGGATTCGCCACTATTCTCTATCATGGGCGTTGCAGAGCCAATACTTTCTGAATTTGTCTAGTTCGTCTCCATGTAATATTCTGCCGGCCTCGGTTGCGCATGTGATCTCGGGGGATCCATGTCGTGAGTCACGATGTTCATCGGTTGTCTGCCATTCTTGCAACATGGCCAGTCCACTGCCATTTGAGCTTTTTAATGGATTCTATAATGTCCTTGACTCCTGTCTTTTCTAGGATGTACTGTGCTGTCTTGTGATCTCTCCACGTGGGGCCCAGCATACTTCTTTCATGTGCATGTTGTATGGTTCTCCATTTGCAGATCTGTCTCCTCGTTAGGTTCCATGTTTTAGCTCCATAAGTGACTATTGGGAGAATGCATTGGTTATACACCCATCTTTCTATGATTTATAAGCAGGGTCAAATCTCCTATAATCAATATCTGCGTCTAATCTATCATGAAAAAATAAGAAATATCTAATCATATCATTACCATTGACTCCATTCATCCATTAAACAATAACAGTGTTATATTTACGAATTCTCCTGTCCTTTGGGCGACTGTGAATACTTGAATATCCAATTCGTACATCAGTCATATTAATCTGCTGCGTGCCAGACCAAAGCACCATATGCACCCATATCAATCAACGCAGTTCATGAGACAACAACATCCCCACCAACCGGCATATGTCTGATACTCGTGAATAACATTCATAGACTATGATATCAACTGCATAAAAGACTTGGGTTCCTAGAAGCTCTTATCTTGAGAAAGAAAAAAAAACTGAATTAAATAAGATCTCTTTCAGTTTTGGAATCTGGTTTCTATATGTATTTAACAATTGATAGATATGTAGGTATAACCCAGATATAGGGTTGCATGCCACACCCAACGTGACGTCACCATAAATGACATATGGTGAGTATTGAATTTAAAATCATAACGGTGAAACGGCGAACAGCGAGTTAAGATAGCTGAAAAAACGTACGGCATCCAATTTTTTTTTTCTGATCTTCATATAACCAGAGGCACAAACAATGTTCGTAGTCGAGTGTCTCTATTTATACCAAATGCTTTTCAGACGATCTTTACGCACAGTCTTCTTTAATTTCCGTTACCTTTCTCTGCCTTTATCACCTGGCCTAGGTGAATATACGATTGGACAGCTTCTAAGGCTTCATCATCTATTCTTGAGGTCTTTTTCGGGACTTCATCATTTTCCACGATGTACTGATTATTCCGTTTGCTCAACACATACTATGTATATGCTTATAAATAAATATGTTTATATACGTTTATATCTATGTTTATATGTATGCGCATGTTTTTATATAAGCACATCATTCTTTTATACACACATATATATTCTTGTTACTAGATAAGTGATATATATATATATATATATATATATATATATATATATATATATATATATATATATATATATATATATATATATATATACAGATAGATAGATAAATAGATGCAGATGTTTTTATGCTCTATAAACCCATACACTCTTGCTACCAAGAAATACATACACATATATAAATACATTTTCATCATCATCAGTTTTTTAGTGTCCGTTGTTGGACATAGACCTTTCCCAGAATTTGCCACATCTCTCTATCGTGGGCGTTGTGGAGCCAGTATTTTCTTAATTTGTGTAGTTCTTATCCCCATTTTGTATTCTGCCGGCCTCAGTTTCGCATGTGATCACTGAGGATCCATGTTCTGATTCGTGATGTTCATTGATTGTCTGCCATTCTTGCAACATGACCTGCCCATCGCCATTTAAGATTCCTAATAGATTCTATGACGTCTCAGTCTCCTGTTATCTTCCTGATATACTGTGCTGTGTTGTGATTTCTCCATGTGAGGTTGTGCATAATTCTCTTATGCGCGCGTTGCATGCTTCTCAGTTTGCAGGTCTGGTTAAATATGGAACCCTAGGTGAAGATCGAGAAAATGCATTGGCTGTATAGTCTTCTTTTCAGGATCAACGAGATCTTCTTGTTTTTGAAGGTTGAACTTGCTCTGCCGGAGGCTCGCCATCTGAGAGTGATTTCTTCTTCTTTTGTAGGTTTCATAGAGATTTGTTGTCCTTGGACTGGGAGAACAGAGGAATCAAAATAAACGACAAATATCTGAGCAACCTCAGATTTGCAGACGACATTGCCCTTTTCGTTGAGGAACTACACGACCCCCAACTAATGCTAGGTATAGATTTTACACGCTCATTTATTCATAATAATAAAGAGATTTTATTCATAAGCATATATAAATAAAGTAATATATACATATATGTATTTATATATACACACGCACATATGTGTGTATATATATATATATATATATATATATATATATATATATATTTGTGTGTGTGTGTGTGTGTGTGTGTTTATATGGACGCTTGTATGTCCATATATATATATATATATATATATATGGCGATCCCAACCTGTTGGCGTGAGTTCTGGAGGGGATGGGTGGAGTGCAATCCTGAAATAAGGGATTTGGATCAATCTAAGCATTCCGAGATAAAAATCAAAGTTCACGAATGACCTAGAGAAAGATATAAGGAAGGCAATTCTTACCACAGAATTTATATATTTGTCTATAAATAGACCTCCTAAATTTAACAATAGACCAGTAGAATTAAAACCATATTTAGAAGACTGGGGTTACGTATTCATCAGGAACATACACTACAATACAAATATCATGATACCTAATTTTTGAAAAATAGATATTATCTTTTTAGCATATAATATAATAAGGTACAGCGGATCTTCACACTGAAATGAAATAAAATACTAATCTAAACATCGAAAGGAATGTGAACTAAAACAAAACATCTATGCATTACAAATCATGATGGTACAAAATGTAGAAGTTAAGATACATTTAGGGCGGTTGTGCTCGATCAGTACAATTTGAGGATGCCATGGTGAAAAGTTTGAACAGTCCTTTTTTTAATTTCCGAAACAGGTCCATTGTGAAACAGCTGATGACCCCCACAATAAAATTAAGCATTTAACATTAGGATCCCAAATTAAGTGATGGTAAAAACAAATGAAATTTGGAAAATAACAGACTTGCATTACATAAAATCGTAAGTTGATTCGAGACTGTATCAAATTTATATACTTTCTATAAGAGACAGAATCTTTCGTCAGATACACAGACGAAGAAGGAATATGTGTGTATACTTGAGCTGCAATTTTTTGTAGGCAGGTTTTGTTAAAGACATTTGTCTAGGAGTGTTTTACGAATTTTTTTTGAAACATTTCTTGTTTTGGGGGAATGTATACGTGGATCCTATGATCATACATATTGTCCATATGTTTGTGTTCTCTCTCTTTCTCTCTCTCTCTCTCTCTCTCTCTATATATATATATATATATATATATATATATACATATATATATATATGTGTATGTATATATATATATATACATATATATATATATATATATATATATATAAACACATGCATACACATATATATATGTATATACATATATAATGCTCTTCCACAGGAATATAGCACTCTGGTGGATGAGGAGTTTCTGCGCAAATGAATATATGTGAGGGATGAAGTCTATAGCCACACTGAAGAGATGTAATGCATCGAAACAGCTGTCCGTGGATGACACAATAATATATATATATATATATATATATATATATATATATATATATATATATATATATACATATATGTAAGTATGTATGTATATATACATATATATATATATATATATATATATATATATATATATATATATATATATATATATATTCAAGTAAACATGCATATATGTCGGTTGTCCATCAAGTCTATTGTCCAGCAATGTAAAATGCTTTTATTTTACACAAAACATATTTCCAAACATACACACATACACACGTATGCACACACGTGTGCACCCACACATACACACACACACACACGAACACGCACATATATATATATATATATATATATATATATATATATATATATATATAAATCTGCAATTGTTAAGAAGACTTTATGACTGAAACAAAACAAAACCTTGTAAAAAGCTCTTGGTCAAACAACAAAAGATTTGATTCATAGCCCAACTCTACCGAACGAACACAAACTTCAAAATCTTCTGATCAATGACAATAACTTTTCCGCTCATTTCGCCGACAGACAAATCCAAAAGATTCTTTGAAGATCAACAAACAATGCTTTCAGCAAAATAATGTCTTCTTTTTTTGACAATAATCGTCGAATTGATACCAATGGTTTTTGGTAACAAAGAAAACAAATTGAAAATCAATATCTCAAGAGAAAACCATTTTGCTTGTTGTGGTCGGATTGGTTTTGCTAAGCCTGGCATAAGACTATGCTTCTTTGGGGGGCTTTCTGACAGCAGCTTCTGGGAGGCAATAATGTAGTGTCCTTACGCTGTCCAAAGCTCCAGCAGTCCCTATCCGGAATCCACATTTCGCAACCTCTGCCTCGGTTCTGCATTTTCGATATATGAAATAGACTTAGAGGTGGAGAGCACCCGAAGGTCTGGCACCTACTATTTTACTTATAGCTTGGGTAAGGAAAGGTGGATTCATGCCTTTCTTAATGGAAGTAAAGGCAGATTTCAGTCGGGTTTAGAACTTGTCTCACTGATTCTATTGTCTGCGTTTCTAACAGCTTGGCCATCAGCACTCTCTCCTACGATTATATTCTGAATCTTCACTTTTTAGGGTGATAAAGAAATCTAATCATGGACTCATTATTAAATAATGAAATCCCCAAGAAGAAATCAAGGTTGGAATCAGTCTACAGTGGCAAGCCTTCGGTAGAGCAAGTCCAACCTTTAGTAGCAAGAAGAAAAACCATTAGACCTGAAAAATAAAGGTACATAACCAATGTTTTCCCCCAATAATCACCTATGGAACATGGAATCTAATCAAAAAGTTGACCCCCAAACCATGCAGCGTGCTCATGAGAAAATCATGCTCAACATCACATGGAGAAATCACATAACAGCACAGTGTATTAGAGGAGAAACAAGTGTCAGAGATATCACAGAAACCAGTAGAAAACTCAAATGGTAGTGGACTGGTCATGAGTATCAGACAACCACTGGATATCAACGTGAATCCTTGGAGAACACAT
The DNA here is from genome assembly GCA_963457665.1 of Thysanoteuthis rhombus. Classification (NCBI taxonomy): domain Eukaryota; kingdom Metazoa; phylum Mollusca; class Cephalopoda; order Oegopsida; family Thysanoteuthidae; genus Thysanoteuthis; species Thysanoteuthis major. The sequence continues at coordinate 40,728,226 of OY735236.1, read as the reverse complement.
GAGAAACCCTCGTCGGCAGAATATAAGATGGCATGACAAAATAGACAAGTTCTGAAAGAGACGTCTGGCGAATCTTGGGGACCATCTATGTCCAACGACAGAAGCTAAACGTCTGGTGATAATAGACTCGGTCCCACTGTCGCAAGTCTGGGTGGTGTGCGTATTAGGTTCAAATAAAAAGCACTCGTAATTCAGCTTTCTGCTCTTGTACTTATAGTGGCGTTCTTAATATCAGAATTAGAAAATTGATTGCGGTGAGGAATGGATTCATCCCTTTCAAAAAGAAAATATTATCTGACAATCCACACCTTAGTTCAAATAACTTTCCATAGTCATCATTATTTGTAACAACAGCAGCAGCCATTCTAGCTCCACTCCTGGACATCAGCCTTTCCCATCTCCTTCCACGGCGACTGTGACTGTGCTGATCTCTGACATGTCAGCCCTTTTATACATAACTTCCTATCTTTTGTCTGGTCTTCTACTGTATTTGATACAGCTTGGGCATCATTCAAATAATCTTCTGTACAATCTTCCATTCTCTCTTCTTGTAATGTGTCCTACCCACCTCCATATTTGTCACTAAATATTCTTACCTCAGTTTTCTCTCAGATCAATGTTGATCTCTTATAGTTAATCCTAGTATTGTTCTTTCCATTAATCTTTGTGCGACTCTGATTTTGCCAACTTCCATGTCTCGCACCCATACGTCATAACTGGTACTGTACGCTTTACGTCTCAAGAATACTGTCAAAGAACGACTGAATCTCTGAGAAAGTGTCCTTTTCCGCCCACACTTTATTAGTGTCCATCTTTCTTCTCGAACTTTCCTTCGAAAATGACTGAGTGATTTAGAGCTGCCTTTGTCCACAGATTTTTTTCTATCCTATTAATTTCCACTGACAGTTTGAAAGCGAAATGAGAGTCTTTCATTTGCGAGAATATATTCCGAAAATCGCATTAAAAAAGGCCCTATTCATTACGTCGTCATAATGAAGTCATCTCTGCTCACACCATTATTTTTCAACTGAAATGGCAGGCGATATAATCGATATCGTCTGTAAGGAAGTTATTTAATGAAGCAACGTCGTCCATCTTGGAAAAATGGCCGGCGTTATACACCAACTCCATTCTATTTTTATTAATTTTCTTTATTCATTCATTTGTTTGTTTGTTTAATAATTTTTAAAAAAGTCTGCGGGAAAAGATTTTAGGCGTCTGGAGGAGATAGGTAATAGTTCATAGAAGATGAAAGAAGTCACTGAAACGTTAATTAATTTAATTTCAAAATAACTGTTGCTTGTTGCAGCAAATTCTAACTTTGTTTCATTATTACATATCTTTTATTTTTGGTGTTAAACTCCCAAAAGATCTTTTAAAATTTGATTTAGTGATCATGTATATCGACGGTCCGAATTGAGAGTGTTCTGGCATATATTCAAGAAAGTACACCATAGAAAAGCTCCTCTATGCTGTAATCAAAGCGTTACGTTTTCCTAAGCCAAAAGTGAAGGAGAGGTGAACGCAGGGTCGACCCATCCATAAAGCCAACCTTGGCAGTCGCCTAGGACGAAAATGTTCCAGAGGCGCTCGCTAAACTAAGAATAAAATATAATCATCAGGATACAACTGGGGTGCAAATTATAAGTCTAGCCATGGGCGAATGAAAACCCTTCACAAATTTCAAGTCTCGCCGAGGGAGCAGGAAACCTCTGCACTGGTCGTGGTCAGGTGTTAACTATTCTGTGTTTGAGTCACCCTTATGAATCACATCACGATCTTTTCACTATCTGCTCGCAATACACGTGAGGGGGTAATTAATTAATGATAATTGAGATAGAGATAGAAAGACAAAGAGAGCCGTGTCTGTACCCCGATAAAATAGACGACCTTTCAACAGTATATAGGTCCGTATTACTGTTTGATAGCAAGAAGAAGCAAGAATCCAGGGTATTTAATAAATGATTGAACAATGGACGTTTACATGAGTTTTCTCTACGGTATTTCAAACGAATAAACTTTTACAAAAAAAAGTCACAGAAAGTCGTTCACCCGGGAGAAATAAGCATGGTCTGAAAATGAGACTCTACATCAAAGGTGAAACGTTCCAGAGTGTAGACGTCGGGTCACTATTTCACGCACCTTGCACTCTTTCGTAAAAAAGCCGACAAGTATTAAATAAATAGATAAATAAATAAATAACTTAAATCTTGCACTGAATTGTAACCTCTTCCCACCCTTAGCAATCAAACAAAAATACGCTGAACTGTTATAGCTATAATCATTTAGAGTGTTGGGAACTAACGAAAAATAACCGAATATACAGACTCGTATCTACACGACCGTTAGTCTTTACAGTTGAATAACAAAATCAGTTAGCTATTCTGATCTGGGCAATACCAAGTAACCTTGCTTCTGGATTGGATAAGAACGTATGAATATAGTTCACAAATCGAGCAATGTAATGATGGGATTGATATTTTCCCATATCAACTTAAGTATCTTATTATTCAATCAATTCCTCTTCTTGTGCATTTTTTCGATAAGAAATAATGCTTGTCTATTCTTTGATGTCAACCCGAAACATCTCTTTCATGTTGGAACGGATTAAAGGCTTAATTCTTTTGTTTTCGTAATATTTGGCTGTAGTGCACTGTTTATCGTCTTGCCAACGATTTCTCTGGTGCAGTGAGTACAGCTTTCATAGAGCGCTCGACTATTGCTGTCTTGTGCCAGACAAAGAGACAATTTTGATAAATAACCATAGACGTCTTGATGTGGAGCAGTGGTTGGTAAATTAGCTCTGCGAAACATTGTTATGTCTCTTCTTAAAGATAACCTATGATAACTTTGATATGGTCAAGATACGCTCCTCAAGGTCATCAGGAATGTTGACCAAGTACTGTATACACTATGTTGGCGTTGTTTAAGGATTTGTATCCAGATTTCAGTGGATGGTCAAGGAATTTTCACCCGAGAAGTCTCGAAGTTTCATCATCATCATCATCATCATCATCATCATTAGTCTCTTAACATCAGTAATCGGAGCCAGTGCTTTCTAAATTTGTTCTGTTCGTCTCTCCATCTCGTATTCTGTTGGCTTCGGTTGCTCATATGATCTCTGGGGATCCATGTGGTGAGTCATGATGTCCATCGATTGTCTGCCATTCTTGCAACATGACCAGCCTATTCCATTTTGAATTTTTAAAATAGATTCCATGATTTCTCGGACTCCTGTTGGTTTTCTGATATATTAATTTGTCTCATGGTCTCGCCATATGAGGCTGAGCATAATTTTTTCATGTGCACGTTGAATGGTTCTCAATTACCGGTTCTGTCTCTTGGTTGAGTTCCATGTTCCAACTCCATAGGTGACCATCGGGAGGATGCATTGGTTGTATACCCTTCTGTTTAGAATTAATGGGATCTTATTGTTCTTGAAGTTTGAACTTGCTCTGCCAAAGGTCTGCCATTCTAGAGTGATTCTCCACTTTATTCCTTCTTCCTTTGAGAATTCTATAGAGAATTGTTATCCTAGGTAGATGTAGTGGTGTACTTTCTCTATCTCTGCGTCTTCGATTTTGATATTTGTGTTATTATTTCCGACGTGATTGTTGCACACGATCTTTGTTTTGTGGAAGCTCATGTGTAGGCCGACTTTCTTGCTCTCTTCATTTAGCTCTTCTTGCATTAGTTGGAGGTCGTGTAGGTTCTCTTAGAAAAGGACGATGTCGTCTACAAATCTGAGGTTGCTCAGATGTTCGTTGTCAATTTTGATTCCTTTATTTTCCTAATCCAGGTTTCTGAAGATCATCTCGAGGCGGGCAGTGTAGAGTTTTGGTGAAATTGTATCACTTTGTCTTACCCCTTTTTGGAGCCGAAAGGGCTCCGAGTCTTTATGTAGCCCGGTGAATGGGCTAGAACTGGTTAAAAGCCCAATTCTTTCGTTTTTGCGATATTCAATCGAAACACGATGTCTAACCTCCATTCTTTTGGAAGATCGAAACGGCAAATACGAAGTCTGTCCGAAAAGTATCCAGCTGTTCTAAATATCTTGAGAACCAGTTTTGCGACCTCATGCATGATCAGACACTTTGTCGTCCTTCAAAGCTTCTATAAAGGGCCCAACTATTGCTACCTTGTGCCAGTATTGACTGACTTTAGTAAATAGCCAAAGTTTGCTTAGCCGTGAAGTAAAGGTTAGCTAATTAGTCTTGCAAAACATTTTGTGCTCGTCTCTTCTTTGAGGTCTAACCGGAACTTTCCTTTCATCTTGGAACGGAGTAAAGACTTAGTCATTTTGCTTCCAGAATATTTAACCGAAACACAAGCAGGACACAGCAAAGGTATCTATTTGTATGGCGTCTATCTGGGAAGTATCCAACCATTTCAAATATCTCAAAAATCAGTTGTGCAACCTTGATTTAACTTGGCCACCAATCAGAGAGGACCTTACTGCTCATGCATGATCAGATATTCTTTTGTCAGCAGTCTGACGCTATTAAGTGAGCTTGTATACTGTGTGACATACCAAATCTTCACTTTTGGCAAAACATCGAATCCTCTTTCTTTCACTGTATATAGAGTAAATAAAAAGAGTGGGATTAAAGGAGAGATAGAAGGTGAAAAATAGAAAGGCATTTTTAAAAGAAATAGAGATAGAGGGAAATAAAAGAAAGACTTCGCATCACCCAGGACCGCCAGCCCCTTCACAGTCCGGTTTTTGCTCTCCACGACTCCCCCAAAACCATGGACGAGATTACCGCGAACGCAACAGTGCAGCTGATGGCAATCAAAATAGATGACTTTGTAGACAGTATTGAATAATTGGCTGAATGTGTATTAGGTCACAAGTGGAGCACTTTCAAGAGGGGTAAGGCAACATTGCCCTAGGTAGGGTATTTTTCTCGTTGATAATAAATGGTTTCGTGCTTTGATGGATATAGCGTGATGTATTTTGATGCAGGGTATTCACTGGAACTATTCTATGAGTTCAATATGTTTGATTTTCTTTCTTTCTCTGTCTATAGAGAGATTAAAAGAGAGGGATAGAAAGAGAAATAGAAGGAGGAAGATAGAAAGACATTCAAAAAGAAATAGAGAGAGAGGGAAATAAAAGAAAAAACAGAAAGTGCGTGAAGAAAAAAATTAGATAGAAAAGATAGAAAGAGATTGGTATTAAGAAAGAAAGAAAGAAAGACAGACAGAGAGAAAGAAAGAGAGAGAGAAAAGAAAGAAAGAAAGAAAGAAAGAAAGAATGAGAGAGAGAAAAGAAGATTTAAAAAAGAGATTCGTAGAAATATAAAGAGATTCAGATTTACAGAGAAAGAAAAAGATAGAAATAGAAAGAGACAGGTTTTAAGAAAGAAAGAAAGAAAGAAAAGAAGATTTAGAAAGAGAGAGGCAGAAATGTAAAGAGATATAGATAAACAGAAGAAGAAAAAGGAAGAGATAGAAAGAGTGAAGTATCAAGAGAAATAGAGAGAAAGAAAGGGGCATATAGGAAGAAAGAGAAACAATTAGTGTAATATCAAAAGAAAAAACTTATGGAAGGTCAGTGTATCACAAAAAGTGTCATGCCGCTAAAAAGTTCTTGGCAATTTTAAATGGCTTCCCGATATTGCGACAATTGTTGACATTTTCGTGGCATTTAGAGGACACGATAGGCATCGGCTGGTATTTTGCACTTCCTTGAACAATATTTATTACATCTCAGCATTTGAATGGGTCGATTTCAAAAGCAAAACAAGAAAAACCAATGAATCACATAAAGCCGAATGAAAACATTTACGGCCATTTAAGCAGGCGATTACATTATGTGGTGAAACTCAATTCATTCTGACAGAGTTCTACTTCAGGTCATGATGCCATTTCTGTGGAAAAACTAATCGTAAAAAGAACCTATCAGCTCTCTTTTTTATTGGCCGCATACACTCATCAGAAGATTTTTTTCAGATATAGTTTAGGGCTAGATTTAGGGGCTGATAATTGAAAGGATATTTTTTTGAGGGTCAGATGTTTATGTGTAAGTCAAATTACTGGACGGGCTATTTTTCTCTCTCACCCTGATGCTCGCGTAAAATTTTGATATATTTACTGGAATAAAAATGAAAATTGCAATTTCGATCAAATTCATTCTTCATTTCGCTCTTCTTCGTCTCTTGATTGATGCAATAAAGTTTTGGAGGTCCGCAAGATCGACCAGAAGGACACCGACCTCATTTCGCGGACCAATAGCCTATTATGTTGAATGAAAAGGAAACCGTTCGATTTCCCTGGTAGATAATGCCTCTCATTTGTAACCCTCACATCAATAATCGTCTGCGACTCGAAGAGAGCCAGAACTTCGTTAGAAAAAAATAACGCTACAAAAATGAGTGATTCTTCTCCTTTTTTTTAACGTGAAATTGGAATTTTTTTATTGTAGGATCGATAATAAAAAAATGGAAGGGGAATAATAATAATAATAATAATAATAATAATAATAATAATGATAATGATGATAATAATAATAATAGTAATAATAATAATGATATTACTATTACAGTAATAATGATAATAATGATGAAAATGATAGTAATGATAATTATGATAATAATATCAGTAATAGTGATGATGATGAGGGGGAGGGAGGGAAAAAGAGGAAAAAGAAATACTTGGTATGAGGATATATGATAAAGCGAATTATAATGTGTTAATAGAATGCTATTGGAGAGCCAAGAGTGAAAGAAGTTGTGGTATTGACGGCATATTAGAACTATATCGTTCAGTTGGACATGAAGACAGACATGCGAGTTCTCCAAACATCTGCCTGCCTTCGAACAGGCTCATATTTTGAGAGAAGTAATCTCCGTCTGTGGCCTTTCGGTGAACCTTCACCCAGAATGGATTAGCAAAGGCAGAACAACCCTCATAGAAAAGGGACATTATGAAAAAAAAAAGGAACCAGGCAAGCAATTATAGACCAATCACTTGCCTACCATTAATGTGGGGGAATCCTGGTCGGATAGATAGCGGAGAGAATATACATCTCCATGGAAAGAATATTACTATTACCAGAAGAAGAGAAAGGATGCAGGAGAGGAACCAAAAAGGGCGAATTACTTGCTCCTTGGTGATATTCCTTAGATAAACAAAGGAAAGGCTCCAATCAATGGACCGGTGAACAAGAAAGCTTATGACGATGCACAAGGCCTTACAACACAGATGGGATGTATGTTAATGAGAAAGAAGGACTCACCAGCCGAGAACACTGTGTCTAAAAGGCCAAAATAGGGTTAGATAAGTATGTGTAAGCAAACAGTGAAGACATTATAAAAAGCGCCCGAAGTAATGCAACAAACAACAAAAAAGTAGCTAACGAAGGAGCAGCACAGTAAACAAGGAAAGATGAATGGGAACAGAAAAAACTTGTCGGGAAATTCAAAAGACGGTTACAAAACGTCACAGATGAGAGATCATGGATATAGATATGCAAAGTGAATCTGGAGAAAGTAATAGAATCTCTCTTCATGGCAGCCCAAAACAAATGCATCACGACAAACTATATCAAGACGAAAATTAACAAATAGCAAACGCCTTCTCTGTGGAGGAAGGGGTTAGACTGCAAACTATATAACGCATGAATATTGTAAACTAACCCAGAAAGAGTATAAAAACAGACTCGACAGGGTAGTAACTATGTAATACTCGGAACTGAGCAAACGAATGGAATTCAACCACGCGAAAAAGTGGTATCAGCACAAACCAGAGACAGTCCTTGAAAATGGAATCCATAAATTACTCTGGAACTTTGATATCCAAACTGACTGACCACCCATCCAAGCGAGAAGACTGCACCTGGTAATCGTGGACAAGGGAAGGAGAAACCGCCGCATAATGGACGTGAATGATTGTCTGTGTTTTTAGATTCTAGTTTGGGGAATTTGGTGAGAATCTTGTGGATGTTGCTGTGAGTAGAAGGAGTTTTTCATTTTGTTTTATTGTTTTTAGTGGTGTGTATGTTTTTGCTGGTGGGTGTAAATTATATGTCAAAGGATTTGAGCTAAGTGTAAAAGTTATCCATAAGTGGATGCTGAATTGTGTTCTGAGGGATGTTTTGATCTTGACTTTGATATTTGGCATTAAATTTATAGCCTATGTTGGTATCCTTAATGACCATAGTGGATTGTATTATTCTGAATTTGCTTAGGCAAGTGAAGGAGCAGATAATGTTGATAAGAAGTTTTTTGGAGGATGATTGGTATGTGGATAAACTGTCTATATTACCTTTAATTTACTAATGTATTGATTGCTTTATCATGTTTGTTAATAAGAATTTTGAAAGATGCTTGCATTTTAGTGTTATTTAATTTTTTTTCTATTTAATAAATTTACTTTAGTTTTTTTTTGTTATTTTCGCAAAATCTATTAATTAATTAATGCCAAATATCAAGTTCAAGACCAAAACATCCTTCAGAATAGAATGCAGCATCCACTTACAGATAACTCCAATAAAAACATACACACTACTAAAAACAATAAAACAAAATGAAAAAACTCCTCCCACTCATAGCGACACCCACAAGATTTTCACCGAATTTCCCAAACAAGAATCTACAAATACCTACAATCATTTGCCTGATGAGGCCCAAAGAGAGCAGAAACATAGCGAATCTACTTTGTATTATTTATTTATTTCCAGCTCTACCATGAACTAACTTAACTCTAAGTTCAAAGTTGAATGTATTGAGCACTCTATGAAATAAATCCATCACATATCAGACATTGCTTTATATCATATTATGCTATATTGCAAACCTGATTTATACTATATGGACTATGATACACACACACACACACACACACACACACACACACACACACACACACACACACACACACACACACATATATATATATATATATATATATATATATATATATATATATAGCACACACTGCTGAAGATTGGAATACCTCCCAAAATATGTGTACTCCATCAATGAAAACATTAACAGATGAATAAACCTAACTTACATACACTTTCACTCCTGAGTCTGTCACACTTTCAATAGTTCAAATCACACACACACACACACACACACACACACACACACACACACACATATATATATATATATATATATATATATATATATATATATATATATATAGTAAGTTGTGGATTCGCTACACAAACTAGCTCATGTTTCAGCCCTCTCTGGGCCTCTTCAGCCCACTACTGGAAACTACACAAAATGAACCACGAGCGAAAAGTTAAGTGGAAAATCCTTAGACAATCCAATACATGCGAAAATTTAGAAAATTCATCCAATATCTGCGTTAATGAAAAATTTGAAATTCTAAAGTATCACAAAATCCCAAAAGAATACCTACTAAATAGAAAAAATGAATCCATAATACAGTGCAGGAACCGCTCTAAATTTCTTTTAATCAACATGAAACAATATCAATAAATCGTAAAGTGAAGTATACAACTCGTCCCCATGTCCATCATCCCCCAAACTCCCCATTACCACTTTTTACCTTCAAACATACCCAAACACATTATAAATTAAACATCTGCAGGAATGACCCTTGTATGGAGTTCAAACCCCTTTGACAAAATGAATATCCCCACACCACCCACTACCATACTCACAACATTCTCACCAAATTCCCAATAAATAGACCCCCAAAAACATAGACAATTATTCGCCTGAAGAGGCCCAGAGGGTGCTGAAACATGAACTAGTTTGTGTAGCGAATCCACAACCTACTATCTATTTCCAGCTCTACTCTAAAACAATTCAGCTCCATGAGTAAAATGTTGCATGTATCGAGCACTCTACGAAATTAATCCATTACATTTCAGAAGTGGCTTCATATTATTGATATATAATTAAATAATGTTATACTGCTAGCCTAATTTGTACCACATATACTATATATATATATATATATATATATATTGACGAGTATTAGATATGCAGGTTTGCCGGTAAGACCTCGCATAGGTTATCGTGGTCGTGGCTGTCTCTGCAGGAGATGGGAAAAGCCTTTGTCCAGCAGCGGACTTATAATGGATGATGATGATGATGATGATGATGATGATGATGATGATGATGATGATGATATTGAAGGAATAGTCACAATAGAATATTACACCGATTACATTACGTAACTCAATGTCAAATGTTTCCAATAATCCAGCTCTGTTCTCTTATTGGCTCAGATCTTCGTGACATTTTTATGTCGTATATTGAACATTGATATGGGGAATCGGTAAGAAGCACAAAATGGAAATTTCCTTAAATGTAGGAGAGGGGGAGGGGAAAGGATGTAAGATGAAAGATAGAAACAGACGATAATGTAAAGAGGATAGAAACAAAAATGGCTGCCCAACAAAAAATTGATAACACTGAGATCGAGATTCTGCAAAATTGGGAAATGGATCCGAAAAATTAGATTTCAAATGGAATAAATGTGATTCGTTTAAATGGATAAAGTTATTCCTTGCCCTAAAATATCTTCTCTTGAAAAAAGACGGTTTTATCTTTTAGAAACTGTCAAACGAACCTGTCTCCTGAACTAGGTTTCTTTAGTTTTTAAGTTTGTCTAGCTGAGTATGTATGTCAGTATGACTCGCACAGACAGCAGTAATGGTGCTCGAGGGCTGAAATTTTCAACATTTACTACTTAATATGTCTAAAAAATCCTTTCTTTTATTTTTCGAAAATCCCCCCCAAATAGGTTTATAGTGGGGCGTGTCAATTTGCTATGTAAGTTCCTGCTAAATTGCTCTATTAGTTTGTATCCAGCATTATTCACGCTAGTTTTTTTTTATAAATATTTTAAATTTTCGGTGACATCTGCCCAACAAAAGGTGCAAAAAGTAACTTAGTCATCACCCGTTTTTTTCTATCTTTATTAATCGATCACCCTCAACATAGCATGCAGGCAAAAGACATTGGTTGCAAGACGGTTTCTATTGAGTGACAAACCAGACCTATTTTGTCTTGTTTTAATCAATGTCCTTAAGAAAAGGGAATCTATGTAGTTCAGCCGTTTCTCATATTCTCGAGCACTTTCCCCTGTAAGCTGGCATGGATGCATTTAAAGATTTTACACACATCGTAAACGTACAAAATCAGCTTTGAGCTTAATTTAAGATGGTTAAATCAAAATTTTATTCCGAGGAGGCAAAGGAATATTGGAAAATTCAACCCGGCTCACTTGCTCTTTGCCATGATGCAACTCACGAGTCAATGATTCTATCTCCTTTTTTCACCGATCAATGGAGAGCTAATCATTTTTTTAACGATTCTGTGTTTTTATGGGGCCGAGGGGTGCTAGCCTGATGTCCTTCCATATAAAGTTTTCCAACTGCCCGGTTATTTACCCATAAATGGGAGGGGGGGTTGATGCATGCTTTTTCCGAAGGCATAAGTTCCAAATAAATGTAAACTCCCCGAGCTAAAATTCAAACTTTTTTCGCAGATACATACACACACACACACACACACACACACACACACACACACACACACACACAGATTCATGTATATTTAGTTATATATATTTCTGAATATATACATATATATGTACGCACAAAGATCCATGTATATAAATGAATATATATGTATATATATATATATATATATATATATATATATATATATATATATGTATATGTGTGTGTGTGTGTGTATGTATGTGTTTATGTATACATGTATGTATACATTCATGTGAATATATATGTATATATAAGTATCTATATGCATATATGTATTTGCATGTATATATATATATATATATATATATATATATATATATAGAGAGAGAGAGAGAGAGAGAGAGAGAGAGAGAGAGAGAGAGAGAGAGAGAAAGAAGGGAGCCGAAGGTGAAGACGAATAACGTGGCCAAAATAACACACATGTATCACATGACAAAATTTATCTGTCTCGCCAAGTCCAAAAACATTAACGAAAATTCAATTGAAAATGAAATGAATATGAAATAAGTTAATCTTATGATCAATACAGAAAATAATTTGATGGACCATGAATTCAAGACAGTATGTCCAGGATTCGTTTAAAGAGGGGAAATAGATCCAAACGGTTCCCCGCCTTCATGGTTCTTCAATGTTTGGTAAACTGTGTGGAAACATGAGAACAAATCTTTTGGGGAAATATCTAACAGGGATAAATCATTTGAAGCACCGCAAGGGAATAGCACCGGTTTAGAGGGCTGGGTAGATCACCGGCGTGCAGAGTCCAAATACGATTATCCAGAAGTATACTGACGTTAATTAGTTTGATAAGCTCAGATATGTAACAATAAATGATTAATGGTCTCTGTTCTGTCTCTACAGACACTGGAACGTCCCCTCCAAGGCGCATGCATGGGCAAAGCGTATGGAGATTCGGAGATGCTCAGTCGTCAGAATTCTTCCTGCTATCCTGGAATATGAATTCATGCCTTTCCCCTAGGGCATTACTGTGAAATAGACATGAAAATCCCCGCTGAGTCCATTTACCCAACCGTTACCGACTATGCCTATCGTACCTCCTAACAAAAAAGTAGCTGCCCTCAAGATAATGTCAGAATTAATTAAGTTAGAGATTTCATTGAATGTATGAAAGATACATTTATGATAGTGTTCGTGGTAAAAAATAAATTTTAGAAATGAAGACAATAGCTAAGAAGCACTCAATGAGTGCAAACCCTTGCTCACAGCAAACAATTAACAAAAACTGGATTAAAATCAGTTCGTGTAAAGGTAAGATGGGGTGGGTCAATTGTTCCATACTTGTACTATGATTTTACTTATTTTTGTAAAAAGTAAAATTTTGTAAAAAAAAAAAAAAAATTCTATTTCGTATATCTCGGAATTTTTGAGATGAGGTATTATTATTTTTATTAATATTCGGACCATCCCCATCTTGGTTGTTTTTCATACAACGTTTTGGCCGTCGTCAGGTATTATCTGGTAGATTTGGGGAAGTAACGAACCGAACCCTTTATTTAACCGACGGGGGTATATTGACCGCACTCCCCTCTTAGTATTAGTAGTATATTATTATTGTCTCACACTAGGATCGAACCTAGAACCATCAGATTACTTTTACAGTAATTTGTATGATGCTGTAACTACTGCGCTATGTGTCCTGATGGACAACAGGTGCTAATTTTTAGGAGCCTTAAACCTCAGGTGATAGTTTTTGATGTTTTTGATGTTATTGTTTTCTGTCTTTTATTATTAGAGGTTCCCATATGGTATCCATTTCAATGCTAGGATTACTGTTATTATTTTCGAATTTCCCGGTGTTCTTCTAGATCAATTATCTCAACCTTGTTCCAGAGGGGTAGGTGGTCTCCCTTTTCTTTCCATACATGGTCAGCTATACCCGATTTGTTGGTTTTACCTTTACTCACCACTTTTCGGTGTTCTTCCACCCGAACATTCTATTTCGTTTTCTACGAAGTTGTTTTTTCAAGTTTGTGATGCAGTTACCCCTTATAGTAGCATTTATTTTATTGATTAAAAGTTCAATTTATAAGTCCAAGCATAAAAAAAGTGTGCCTGTTGTAAGCAGTCGCTCGTAAGAAAAATGGGACGCATATGACCGGGCGAGAAAAATACCGGTCGCAAATGTCCAGGGACGTATTTGACCGGGACACAGTTGTCCACGTTGTAATCGATCTGTCACCATTTTGTTTCCCCTCTCCTTATTACAGATAGATTTCTCTCAGTCGAAAACAAATTGAATCAATTCTTCCTCAGTCCAAGACCATCTCCCTTCCATTAAATGACATTGAAATTTATGGAGGACTTTTAGAGATGTTAATATCTAAATTTATGGGGGGAAAATGAAATAAAAATCTCTCAATCGTAAAAGAATCCTTGGATCCGCTCCAAAATTCAACTGACTCTTTCTTACTCCATGTCCCACCCTTCCGCGAAATGTCATTGACATTCATTGAGAACCTAGAGATATTGTGTAGACAAACAGGCAAAGAGACATGAATACTTACAATCGTAATCTGAGGTGAATTCTTTTTCCACTTTAAAGGGTTACAATGATAGAAACAAATAATGAATAAAATTAGCAACAACACCACGTGTCACGAGACCATATTTATAAGCCTGGCTGCTGCAGGGTCAAACTCCTATTCCAATTAAAGATGGTTACTGAAATTTTCGTATTGTACATGTATAATAAATAAATGCATAGGTATATAAGATGTCAGTTTAGCTCAGTTAGTAGGACAGTGACCCTCTAATCATATGGTCTAGATATCAATAAGAGACGAGTTATAAAAATGTTGTGGAGAATATAAGTCAGACCCAATCCCAGCTTCCATTCCAACTAAAGAGGATCGCTTAAACTTCGGTGTTGTACATATATGATGAATGGATTCGTAGGTATATAGGATATCAATTTAGCTCAGTCAGAGAGAGACATGTGATTACGTGATCTGAATTTCAGTCAGAGACAAGCGAGGAGAAGAAAAGAAGTGAAATGAAAGAGAGAGGAGAGAGAGGCAGAACGGTTGCTGTGAGAAAAGAAGAAGCGTAATGAATATTAAAGAGTGAAATTCAGAAAATTCAGAAATTGCCTGATTACTGAATGTTTAAATGGATCTCCAACTTGGTCTTCGTTAGCGGTTGATTGATTGAACGTGAACCAATACCTCAACAAAGAAAATTTGATTCTCAAAATATTATGACAAGCTGAGCAGCAAATTACGGAGGAAAAAGAGACAATAATGATAATTAAGTAATCAAGGGAAAGAAAGAGAAGAGGTATAAGCAAGTCTGTTGCTTCGACTAATTATTTCCGTAAGTAACAAAACAAATTTCCCGCCAAAATCAGACTGCAGAAAACCACGTGATGGGAAGAAGAATTCGATTCGACAAATGACGATTTTTTCATTCATTTGTTTGTGTATATATGTATATTCTTTGGTAGTTATCTATCTATGTATATATCATTTATCAATTGTCTTACGTTTGAATCACTGTACGCTGGCCCGAGTTTATTAGTGATGGGGCCCAATACATAACATTTCGTGGGGGTACTTTTATTTTCGTATTTAACAACTATTTCCTAACGAATCGAAACACATGAAATGTTAGTAAAAATAAGATGTTTAGTTTAAAATGAAATCTTTTATGCATCAATAATCTATCTCTATGTAAGATGATAAATCTTTAAACAATTGATACACAGAAAAACATTGAAAATTTAAAAAATATTTCAAGTACTTATTTTGTTGGGACGCCTAAATCTCATGGCCCTTTACGATTGAATTATTAGCACTAACTAAGGTACGGTCCTGATTGTAGATCAGGTTTTCACACTTTCACATCAGCAACTGAATAGTGTGGGTAGAAGGAAAACTGACGGAATAGTCGTCTGAACAATTAAACTGTCTCTGAGCTGGGAAAATTACTTGAAACATTTGTCTAATTTAGAGAATATTGATTATTGTCGACGATCAATACTGTATGTTTAATCTTCGTTGCTCACTTCATGTTTTCTGTTTCACTGTCCGTAACGATGGATTCTTCCCCTCACAGGTAACAAATTTGCCAATAGAACAGAAACAATGGACTCCCTGGAAAGCGTTTACTACCTTCTTTCTACAAAAAATCATCTCAGAAATGCAAATATGAGCGCAGATTTTCTCATGGTACAACTAGTGATCGGGCGTACGAATCGAAACAATGAACGTTTTTCTGCAGAGGGCGGTATAGCTCAGTTTTAGACAGCTTAAGCGTGAAGATCTAAAGGTTCTTGGTTCTATCCCAGGTTTTAGCAATTCTTCAATATCTGTTTTGGTTGATAGTTCCGCCTTTTCCTTTATTCTTGGTACTGGATGTATTGGTACAAAGTAATCGATTGGAGCATGTATATTGCGGAAGCTGAAATGGCTCAGGTAGGGGAGCCTTTTGAGTTGAAGCCCAGCCAAACTTTGAACTAGTATCATTTATGTATGAGGTGTCCTGATTCCAGTTTTTGGCATGAACTCGTTTTTCTTTTTATAATAATCATTGTCCTTTGATTTTTTTTCAGGGCTTTGATGTATTGAAAACACATTTACATTATGTCTAGGCTGGCGCTGGCTGATATAGTTCTTTATGAAAAGGTTCTCGGTTCGAATCAAAGAAATCTCAAGTTGACTGTTTTTTTTCAATCGCAATAAAAACAACAATCCTCACCAAGTTTTCCAAGTCTGGCATGGACTTTGTTTTTTCTATCTTAGCAAAAACAACAATCCCTGTCTAATTTTGGCTCGACTGTTTTTCTACTGTAATAGAAACAACAATCTTCACCTGACTTTCCAAGTCTGGAGTTGACTACCTTTTTACCGTAACAAAAACAACAATCCTCTCCTAATTTTCCAAATCTGGAGTTAACTGTCTTTCTACCGTAACAAAAACAACAATCCTTGCAAGTTACCGAGGGAGTTGAAGGTATTCGTCAGAGAAAAAAGACGCAGTTGCTCCAAATGCTGCTATCATCATCATCATCATCATCATCATCATCATCATCATCATCATCATCATCATCTATCGTGGGCGTCGCGGAGCCAGTATTTTCTAAATTTGTCTAGTTCATCTCTCCATCTTGTATTCTGTCGGCCTCAGTTTCTCATGTGATCTCTGGGGATCCATGTTGTGAGTCGTGATGTCTATCGGTTGTCTTTCATTCTTCTAACATGGCCTGTCCTTTGCCATTTAAGTTTTCTAATAGATTCTATGATGTCATGAACAGTCGTTTTCTTCCTTATATACTGTGCTATCTTATGATCTCTACATGTAAGGCTGAACGTGATTTTCTCATACGTTTCAATTATTACAGCCGTTGGATACAGTCAATAATCATGTATGCTAATGAGTAGTTGTTTTGATAATTATCATTTTGCTCATTTCAATTTGCTATCGTGTTTCCAACGTAAATCATTCGGATGAGATCCATTTGTTTCCGTGTCTTGCTTCCTTTCATTTTTCTTTCTTCTTGAGACACGTTTAAAATCTTCGAATGGCTGACAGCTTTGAGATCTGTTGCCTGGAATTGAATGGGCGATCTTTTTTTTCCAATAATACCGAATAGGAAACCCGATCAAACGGATTGTCAACTTGAAATCTCTTGTTACCGTGGAGCCGATTGAATTTTATGGATCCAGGAATTTTTCTTCCCCTACATCGTGGTTATATACCCATACCACGCAGTATCTACAAAAGCTCTCAATGAGTATCAATGACTCTTGTTGGGCGATGGGGTGCAGAAAAGTTGAGTGAATTTAGGGACGGATCCAGAGAACAGGTTACTGTTTTTAGTGAAAATTGCGTTGGTTGAAGAAGTATGCCTACTCTGAATTCTTTCTAGCTATCTTTATATATATATATATATATATATATACATATATATATATATATATATATATATATATATATATATATATATATATATATATATATTGCTTTACTCGACCTTTTTTTTATTCATGGTGTACGTCTAGAAACTTCCAATGACAGAAAACTTTGATCTTGATTGAGTGCAGCGCCTGGAAAGGAATTTACGACCTTTTTGCAGACAACTCTGACTCGGGATCCGATCGAACTTGGAATCTCTTGTTACCAAAAAATCAGGTCTTCCACCTTCGTTGATATTCGTAACTCTGGCATCAAATTCTTGTTAATAACCTGGAATTTCATTTTAGCTCTGAATTGTGGGGGAGTGTCGTGCGATAAGTAACTAAATCTCCCTCTACCGTCATCACCACCTCTACTTCAGCATCGAACGGGGAATCGGGTACAGGTTACAAGTCAGGGGAATCGGAGAAAGCCTCGATTTTAGGACGTAACAAAACGAAGGAAAAAAATAAGAAGAAATTGGATTTAAAAAAAAAATATTTTAAAGAATGAACGTTTTTTTTTTGCGTATTGTCTCAGTTGTACAGAACTGCTATCAGAACCTTGTGTTATGTTGCCGTGCTCTGGGGTGATCTGGGGGTGGAGACATGCAAAATACGACACAAGGTCATTTTTTTAATACTTGAAGTATCTAGAAACACTTGCTTTCCTCGGTCTTTGCCACAGACCTAAAGACACGCCTCTTCAATTTTGGAGTTTTACTCGCTACAAAGGTGCGTGTAGTTTACAAATACAAGTGGAATCGGGAGAACGTACTCAAACTCAGGCTATGACAATTGACATTCACTTCAAACTAATGCTTTTGGGAAAGGCATGAATCCATCTCTTCTTCCATCCTCTCAAGTTATGGACAAATAACATGGGAGACTGGGCTCTTCGGCTTTGGTTGACAACCAGTCAATGAGATGGATATGTCTGAATCTAGGAAACTGGGATCGTCGAACTTTTCATCCAGCGTTGGGAGAGTAGGGCAACGAAGTAGGGAAGGTGTTCCCAGAAATGGACGGTTAACGGGGTTCAGGTGGAACTTGGGTGGGTATAGCAAGCCGAAGAAGAATTATTATGAATTTGCTCTGCAAAATAAAGGAGACAGAATCAGAAAAGATGGACGTCTCAACTTTTCCACGACATTCCGAATACAAATGGGAGATTTTTTTTTTTCAAAAACTATTGACTAAAAAAATATTCTAAACGTAAATTGTTAAAAAGTTTTTGAAAATGAATACATAGATTTAAAAAAAAAAAAAAAGTTTAGTCGTGCATCTTTTGCAGCTTGTCGTGTTGGGGGTGATCAATAAAAAAAACTGCAAAATTAATGAGCTGCTTCTCTTGTCTTTTGTTTGGTAGTGCTCTTTAAAAAAGAGTCTGAATAAAAAAAAACGTGAATGCTGCTGACTTAACGGATCAATTTAGCATGAACTTGCATTGCAAATTTGAACCTCCTCTAAAAACCTTTTTGGGAGATTAAAAAAAACAAGCATGAATGCAACCGGACACAAACTGGGGTACCAATTTAGCTTATAGTATGAATTGAATCTCAAATTTAAAAAAACACTGGGGGGTTAAAAGGAAGTTTTTTCTATACATACTAAGGAGTAAATGTTGAAGATTTCAGTCATTTAGCACCATTATGCGGCCTGTACGCGTGATTCATAGATAACCAACCAGCCATACCAACCTGAAAACTTAAGAAACCTATACCGACAGTTATGGTTGACGGTTTATGATCATGGCCGGGGTAACGTCGGCAAAAAATAGCAGCACCAAAAAGTGAATTCTGAAAATATTCCAGTCCCGTTCGTTGGTGAACCTGTCTGTCATTATGTCAAAGTTTTGTAGTGCAATTTGAGCCGATCAGAAAAAGAAGGTTCTTTCTTCGATCGCTTTGTCAAAAGGAACCATGACACGAAAATCGATAACCTGCACTTACATTTAGATTTTTTTTTTCTTTCAACTTGGTTCACTAAATATAGAATGGATTCTTCCACGACGACTCCATCTTTTTCTCTTTCTTTCTTTCTTCTCCTTCTTTCGTTTTTCTTTTTTTTCTCTCTTTCCATAGAGGCCTGGTTCCCCCTTCTTTTTTTCTCATTCTGAACCACAATTCTTTCTTTCTTTCATTCTCTCTTTATTTCGCTCTCACTTTCTCTCCATCTTTCCTTTTCCTTCTTTCTTTCTTTTCTCTCTCTCCCTTTCTCTCTTCATTTCGTTTTTTCTTTCTTTCTCTCTCTCTAAGTTTCTTTTTTCTCTCCCCCAGTCTCTTTCTTTCTCCCTCTTTCTTCCCCCTTCCTCTCTCTCTCTCTCTCTCTCTCTCTCTCTCTCTCTCTCTCTCTCTCTCTCTCTCTCTCTCTCTCTCTTCTATCAACGAATTCCCAATCTTTTCCTTTCTAATCCAACCATTCCTCCCCACCTTTCTTTCGATCTTCTTATAGGTAGGTAGCGCAACGGTTGACAGTCTGCTTACATTCCTTTTGCACTCAACCTCGGGAAAGACATGAATCCATTCCCCAATAGCCATGAGTAAATAGCAAAAGCAATCCGAAGCCCGAGTGAACTCCAACCCGTAACAACTTACTCGCTATTGAAACTGCAACTGAGAGGTTGCGACCTTCTACTCCACGAGGAGTCTAAGAGAATAAACAAAACTATCAACATAGGTTTCTTCAGTTTTTATGGATATCTGGCTGGCTGGTTGTGCGTACAGGCCACGCCAATAGAGCTAGAGTGCGAAAATTTTTAATATTCACTCTTTATTATGTCTACAAAAAAAAAAGATTTTCGTTTTTTTTAATATCCCCGCTAAAGAGTTTTTTTTAACGTGGATCCAATTTGCAATGTAAATTTATGCTGAATTTGTCCCTTAGTTAGTTCCCAGCAGCGTTCACGTTTTTTTAAAAATTCAGACTTCTTTTAGAGATCACTGTCAAACAAAAGGTTAGAGATGTAACTTATTCATTGATCACACCTTTCTTCAAATTCTTTAATTGATCACCCTACATGGTATTCTGTCTAAAGACGTTGGTCATGTGACAGTTTCTATTGAGTAACTAATCAGACTCGTTTTTTTCTTTTTGTTTAATCTATAATGTGTATATTTGATACCGAGGTTGTGTTTGTCTTATCTTTCTATCGTAGTCATTCATCTCTCCTTCGTCTCTATCCCTTCTCTTGTCTCTCTCTCTCACTCCCTCTCTTTCTCTCCTTCTTTGCTCTCTTTTTCACTATTATCCACTTCCTTTTCTATTCCACCTCTTTCTTTCAATCTCATTTTTCTTCATCTTTTACTTCTTCTACCTCCTACTCACTATTTTTTGTATCTTTCTCCTCCTCCCATCTCTCTTTCACTTTTTTCTTTTCATCTCATTTAACCCTTTCTCCTTTCTGTCTTCGTTCCCGTTCGCTTTCTATAATATCCCTTGCTGTTTCTATCTATCTATCTATCTATCTATCTATCTATCTATCTATCTATCTATTCTTTAGAAACCATCAACTGAAACTGTCACAAAAAACAGTAAAAAGTTAGTCTGTCTGTCTGTCTGTCAGGCTGACAGGCTGGCTGGCTGGCTATGATGTATCACGTGTACAGATTGCACTAATGGAGCTACAGTGCTAAAAAATTCAGTCATGTACTCCTTATGTTCAAAGAAAAAAAACGTCTTTAAGAAAATCGCCCTCTAAATAGGTTTTTAGTGGGGGTTCAATTTTCAATCTGAATTGATGCAAAACTGATCCTCCATTTTGTGCCCAGCTGCATTTAAGCATGTTCTCCGAAAATTCGAATTTTTTCACCTCATAAAAGGTGAGAGATGAAACTTTTTCGTCGATCACCTCTTTTTCCATTTCTTTTTGTTATTGATTGCCCCCAATAAGGTGTGCTGCCAAAATACGTTGGTCACGTGATGGTTCGTATCGAATGGCTAAGCAGAGCTACTAAGCTATCTATCTTTTGAGTTCTATTCAATACTCTCTCAGCTCAAATCAATCTATCAGCATTCTCCGTAACTATTTTTGTAATATAATACATTACCCGTTAGTCCATCCCTCTCTCTCTCTCTCTCTCTCTCTCTCTCTATATATATATATATATATATATATATATATATATATATATATATATAATCTAAATATTGTTATCATAATTAACGCTCCTTTATTCAGGGTTGAGCACTCTTTAAGTAAGGTAACTCGTTCATTATAAGCTATAAGCAATGCTCTTCCAACTCTGGAATAGAGCAGTCTGATGTATGGGGAATTGTGCATAAGTAAATGTATCGCTTAAATTCAGCCTTACTGACCGACTAGTTCTGCGTAGGATACAGGTAAATTGCCAACCTCTTGGTCTGAAGCGAAGGTTTCGATCCTACCTCGTGGTACTGATTGGAATAATGGATAGTCTATAGCCACACTGAAGAGTTGTAATACAATGAAACAGTTATCTGTGGATTATTTAATCATTGTAATATATATATAAATATATCTTTCCTGGTCTCTGTCTGTCTCTTTCTCTCGGTCTCTCTTTATACATCTCTCTATCTATCTATCAATCTATTTCTCTCTGGTTCTCTCTTTCTCCATTTCGGCCTCGCTTCGTCATCTCTCTTTCTCTTACACTCTTTTCCTTATATCTATTCGTCTATTTCTCTCTCTCTCTCTCTCTCTTTGTTTTGATTCATTTGTATTAATTGATTCGTAATCAAATCAACCCGTTTACATACGTATGAGTACATGTATGTATGGGCGTATATGTGCGTACGTGTGTGTATGCATGTGTGTATGTGTGCATTTCCGATCGATTAGTGTCAGGATGAAAAGCATACATCATAAGAGCCAAAAAGTCTCGTCTTTATATCAAATCAATCAGAAATTGCCGACATCAGATCAACCACTTCCCGATGTCCGGAAATGCAATCTCTCCCGACATTTCCAGAAGAAGGGGCGATCATTTCTGTTGATGTTCTTTCTGGTAAGGTGTCACGTGATCAGTTCATCAATGGCGACAATCCTGGTGACCTCATCAAATAATTGTTCCTTTTTCTTATTATTCAGTCCCTAAGACATTGTGATAGGCCTTGCTTTACCACGCCAATCTATGACGTGTTGGAAGGGGCAAGAGATGGACTCATGCTTTTCCTAAGAGCATTAGTTTCAGCCAGTGTTTGATCTTGACTCGACGCTGCCATTTTCTGTGCCATTAACCGCTCGGCCACTCGCACCCTCTTAATTATATGAAACGCTTTACGGATTGGCGTGTCATCCTAACGCCGGGCCCTTGCTAATTATCTGTGTGTCGTTCCTATTTTTGTCTATGTACTGTTGTAGCGACGGATTAATGAGGCGAACCATTTTGTTTCGAGCGACGAAGTCAATTAAGATAATGACAACCTAACTGATCAATGTTCTATAAAATGAATCGTTTGTGCAATGGCTGACGGCCTGGCTAATAATGCTTTCTTTACGCCACCAGGAGTTACTGGAAGTGGTGGGAAGTAGGGAGATCTCCTTGTTTTGAGACTGGCTGAGTGGCCGATGGAATTAAATTTGTTGCCGTTAAAAGGCGTCAGTTGCTAAACGGATGATTAGAATGAAGACGAAATGAAGCTCTGAAATTCTCGGACATTTAAAGCGGCGTTTTGAAAATGGCCAATTTCATCATTTCGATTAAGAGAGGGTGTGGTTTTTCCATCCGTCTGGGTGTGGATATATAAAATCATCATCATTATCAGCAGCAGCAGCTGCAGTAGTAGTAGCCATTATAAGTCCACTACTGAACAAAGGCATATCTTATCTCTTTCCATGACGACCGCGATTGAACTAACCTTTGTATGTTTTACCGACGAACCTCTCTATCTCATCTTGTGCCTGGTCTTTTCCAACTGCATTTACAGTCTCATGGGCATTAGTCGATTATTCTTTTTCTCCACTTGTTGTCATCTCTCCATGCTAAGTGTCCAGCCCATCTCCATTTTGTTGTTTAATTATGTATGATAACTTGGATTATTTATATCCTTCACTTATGCGAAACATAGTAATCAGCAAAACGAACTGATAACCAGCTTGGAATTGCACAGAAAGCAATGGAAAGAGCAATGCTAGGAATAACTCTCAGAGATAGAAAAAGATCAACATGGAAATGAAATAATGGACAAATTTATAAATATCTATATAAAATACTCTTCTGCTGCTATGAATGGATTGATCCATATTTACCGAACTTGGATTCGTATGGTAAGTGGGCGTCCAAGCCCAGATGAAAGCCAGTATTTCAAATGTCGATCTTCTAGGAAAGCAAATGAACTATCCCCCAATCGGTAATATATATGTAGAAAGAGAGGGCGCGCATGATAAACACCCAACAAATCATTTCTAGAAAGTTGACATTTTCATTATTAGCTACGATCTTCAGTTCTTCAGTATATATATATATATATATATATATATATATATAGATAGATAGATAGATAGATAGATATATATATATTATCATCTTTATTGCGAAAGCAATCAATTGACTTGTACATCGTTCACCAGTTTAGAGGAAAATTTCGGAAGCTATGAAAATGCCCTCCCCCCCCTGAACTAAGAGAAAGAAACATTGATCAGTATGTATAGACGAGGCAGAATTACTGAAAATATGCATATTCAAATTACTGGAGGGAAACCGTTTTAATATTTGGCAAACAGTGTTTTAGTGGCACTGAGGGGTGCAGAATCCGAATCTGTATTCAGCATAAAAAAGACTGACAAGGCCTGAACATTGAGAAATCCTGGATTGACTTCATCGCGAAGCTGAATTTATGTATATATTTATTCACATTGCCATAATCTGTTTTTAGGTTAAATATGCAGAAACTGCTTGTGTTTTATACCTATAGCGGAAAATAGCAGTGATGACTAAATCGTCAATCAAATAAGATCCTAAAACAGGTTCATCGTGGGAGTACTGGAATTTACATAGTTTGTAGTTGTGGAGAGGCAGGATTCAGATGGATAATTACTCTCAAAAAATCACAGTACAGCACCCCTTATGTCCATACATTGATATGATTTGCCTTTGAGGTTAAGAGATAATCCTTTTACAGGTTTTGATGTATTGGAATCTAAGGTTATATTCAGCTTTGAAATCAAAGGCGAGAGGACTCTTGTTAGTCATATTTGTTAGGGGAAAATGGTTACATCTAAGTCTGAGTCTAAGTCATTGGCTGTAGTTCGGTCCATGTCAGCGGATGACATTCATTGTCTGTCATTGGTTGATGATGAGCTCATGTTACTGGAAGAGTTTTTTCCCCGTATTTATGGCTATCTTTACTTCCAAGAAAATATCAATTCATACCTGCCTGCATTATTAAGTTGTAGCATAGGCTTATTTATTAATCTTCGTGTGTGTGATAAGTCTGCCCGCTTCACAATACATAATAGGTGCACAGGGGTACACAATTCCCAGTCACTATGACTGTCCCGACAGTTATTGCCAAGCGACCCACAGTTACACGCCTCGATGAATTCAATGCAAAATTGTAAATTGGCTGAAGCTTCTCTTTGTACAACCATCTGAGATAATTTCGCGGCAAGCTCTTGGCATAAGTGACAGAGTAGCCATGGCACTAACAGACTAATTAGAGGAAATTCCAGATATAGCCAATATGCCTGATTCCTGACACTTGCTTGATAGTATGAACGCATGATATTAAACCTGACTGGATCTGAGGTTGATGGTGAAGTCTCTTGTGCACGGCCTATACAAAAAAAATTGACTCGTGCTTTGTTGCAAGTATCAACCGCAGATACATGATTTCTGTTGATTTCACTGCATCTTCTATGAGAGGGTCTCTACCCAAGGCCATTAAGATCTGTGCAATGTTTTTGGAACCCTTCCCAGGTTATTTTCCCACTACTATACGGTGGTCACTAAACTGAGAAACACTATTGCAGCCTGTGACGTCATGGAAGGCCACTGATGTGACCATTATACACCTGTCTCTCTGTTCTTGTTCAACAATGGAAAAGGTCACTTTACACAAGATAGGTTTGGTTAGTCACTCAATAGACCAAAGTCTTTTGGCAGCATGGTCTTTTGGGGGTGGTTAATTAAAAAATGAAAACAGGATAACCAATGAATATATTTCTTCCCTTTGCTTTTGTTGGACCGTGATCACTAAAAGCGATCGAATTTTCAAAACACAAGCGTGATCGCTGCTAGACACGAATTGAGAGACCAATCTAGCATAAACTTACATTTTAAATTGACCCCCCCCCCCCCACTGAAAACTCATTTTGGAAGACAGATTCTTTTTTCTGGGTATAATAATGAGTGAATGGTAAAATTTCCATCCCTCTAGCTCGATTCGTGCGGCTTGTACGTGTGGTGCATACATAGCCAGTCAGCCAGACTCACTTGAATGTGGAGAAATCTACGTTGAAAGTTTTGGAGACAGTATTGGTTGATGGTTTCACAAGAATACTTAGCGGAAAGATTGTGCCTAGATCAAAATTGCCAGCCAACTTGAAAGCTGAAGAAACCTATGTTGAGAGTTTTAGTTGTCAGCGTTGATACAATCAATGGGTGGAAATGTGTTTACGTGCGTAAGTTGTGTGTGTGTGTGTGTGTGTGTGTGTGTGTGTGTATGTGTTGTATGCTTTTAATGTATATCTCTTTGTAAGTGTTAGTGTGTGTATATAAATGTTTGAGTGCGCGGATAGTTTGTGTAAGTGCATGTATTTTGACGTGTGCGTTAAGTGTGTGTTCATGCACCCGTTTGTCTATATCTAGGTAGGCTACCCAGGGTTGGCAGTAGGGTTCCTGGCACCCGAGGCTGGCAAGAATTAGGTCTCCTCCCATATAAAGTATTGTCTCATTTGTTTATTCATTTTATTCGCTGCATCTGTCTATCTTGGGCGTCGCAGTGTCAATGTTTTCTGAACCCGTCCAGTTCGTCTCGTTATCTCATATTCTACCGGCCTCGGTTCTGTATTTGATCCCAGGGGATCCATTGTGGGGAAAAACATAGATTGGAATGAAGAGTTATGAGGATTTCATTTGCCAATTATTTTCCTCTTAGTTTCACTACAACAGAAACTCTCAGATATTCTTGAAAAATCTGCCTTCATCCAGGACAATTTTTCTCATACTGACCGCTTTTATTTGGGAAGTCCTACAGTTTGAAATGTATGACAAGTGCCCCCCTGCACTGCCCGTATTTCCGGTACCAAGGACCAGCCCTGTGGCAAAGAGCATGAACGTGCGTGTTGTTATCTACGATTTGTCTAGAGTATGTTTGGCAGAGCAAGCTCAACCTTCAAAAACAAGTCGATCCCAATAATCCTAAAAAGAAGAGTATACAACCAATGCATCTTCCCGATAGTCACTTATGGAGCTGAAAGATAGAACCTAACCAAAAGATTGGCCCTCAAGCTAAGAAGTATGCAACGTGCACATGAGAGAATCATGCTCAACTTTACATCGAGAGATCATAGGATAGCACAGAATGTAAGGAAGAAAACAGGAGTCAGAGACATCACAGAATCTACTAGAAAAATTAAATGGCAATGAGCAGGCCGTGTTGCAAGAATGACTGACAACCGATGGACATCACGACTCACAACATGGATCTCCAGAGATCACATGAGAAACCCAGGCCGACAGAATACAAGATGGAGAGACGAGCAAGACAAATTCAGAAAATACTGACTCCACGACGCCCATGATAGAGAAGTGAGGAGAATCCTGGGGAAGGTCTATGTCCAACGACGAACGTTAAAAGACTGATGATGATGATGATGATGATCTGCGAGAAAAGTCCAAAGAGAAAAAGGATCCTAAAGCATTCGCGGTCCAGGTATGGCATCAGGGGAGGGGGCAGCTCCTCTTGTTACCCCCAAATCCCCATCATAGGATCGCAAGTAACTCTCCTCTCATAATTGCTGGATTGGCATCTGCCTAAGAAAGTTAAAAGACTCTGAAATCTCGATTTAACGTGACAGGTGTGTTCTCGTGAGATTCTCGCTCCTAAAACTAGCACAGCTGAAAAAAGCTGTATGTTCCTGTCGAGTTGAACAGGAAAGGGAAAAGGAAGTTTGGATAAAAATCGATATTTTGTCTTGAGATCGATACAGCTGATTGACAACAGTATAAATCGAATGGAACATTTAAAGCAACGTAACGGAACCCCGTTTACTGGAGAGAGAGCCCAGTGGTTAGAATTTTGCATTAGTCCTCACGAAATTTTCGGTTCAATTTCAAGTATATAGAGAAGTTGGGGGCCAAGCAGCTAACCGCACGAATAGTGAAATCGCTGAGCCAAGTTCAAACACAGGCTGGAGCAATTTGCGTTTCATCTCGCTCTAATGTCCTCAGGAAAAGCA
The DNA here is from genome assembly GCA_963457665.1 of Thysanoteuthis rhombus. NCBI lineage: Eukaryota > Metazoa > Mollusca > Cephalopoda > Oegopsida > Thysanoteuthidae > Thysanoteuthis > Thysanoteuthis major. The sequence goes on along the minus strand of OY735236.1, from coordinate 40,700,439 downwards.
TGAATTTCCCTTACGCCTAGGTTATGGGTGAAATAGCAAACCGGAGAAGTCCAACCCTTTGTCCATCGCCGTGAGAGTCTGGTAAGGACAAAGTACGGAACGTCTTCCCAAAAGGTATTGTTGACGGGGCTCCGGTGAAGCTCTGACGGACCTTGCAAGCCGGAAATTATGATTAGTGCTCGCGTAAAATAGTCACAGGGCACTCTGGGATGCTACAAGCAGGTGGATGATTCATTTTCACACTTTAGGTATTTGAGGCTAGCACTTTCTTTCACATGATGGGATTATTTTTCAAACTAACAAATACATAGCATAAAAGCTTCTCATCCAGTGGGAACCAAACTCACTACAGTATCAATAGTCTACTAATTTGTTTTGCTTGTCATTATTTCACGATTAGACATCCCTCAACCTTACATGGAGAGATCACAAGACAGCACAATATATCAGAAAGAAAACAAGGGTCAGAGACATCATAGAATCAATAAGAAAACTTAAATGGCAATGGGCTGGTTATGTTGCAAGAATGGCAGACAACCAATGGACATCATGACTCACAACATGGATCCCCAGAGACCACATACGAAACCGAGACAAAATCCAAGATGGAGAGATGAACTGGACAAATTCAGAAAATACTGGCTCCGTGACGCCCATGATAGAGAAATGTGGCGGATCCTGGTGAAGTACAAGTACATCCAGAAAAAGACAAGAGTCAAGAACATCATAGAATTAAAAATTTCAAATGGCAGTGGGCTGGCCATGTTCCAAGAATGGCAGACAACCGATGGACATCGCAACTCACGATATGGATCTCCAGAGATCACATGCACAACTGAGGTAGGCAGAATATTAGAAGGAGAGACGAGTTAGACGAATTTAGGAAGTACTGGCTCCGTGACGCCCATGATAGAGAAGTGTGGCGAATCCTGGGGAAGGTCTACGTCCAACGACGGACGTTGAAACAATGATGATGATGACGATGATGATGATGATGATGATGATGATGATGATGATGATGATTCCACGGCAAGGCGCCTTATGATTCACTTCCTCGGCAGAGAGAAATGAAAAGTAAGTTTTCAAAGGATGAATTCGGTGCTGCCAAACGGGGACGAGAGGCTAAACTTATCAGCCTTCCCCAAAATGGAACCAAGACAAAAATATTTCTTTCAGATTTTATTTTAAGAAAAGTCTTGAGAGCTAGTTTTTAGACAACTTCGCTTTCTTTCTCGGCTGTCAGAAGAAATTTGTGTTTGTCGGCTCCATTTTGTTCAATGCTTTACACCAGAGAAACAGATGGCCTCGTCGGATGTACTGAAATATGCAGAGCCAGGATGGGGACAGCTGAACCCGTGGCCAGCGTGAGGGCAGAAAGTAAGAGATGAATAGCCTCTCTCTCTCTCTCTCTCTCTCTCTCTCTCTCTCTCTCTCTCTCTCTGTGGATTGGCCAAAGTTTGGACAGAAGAGAAAGATTTGTTTTGTTGGTGTTATTTACTAAACAGAGCTTATTTTGAGCTGAGTGGGGAAGGGATTCATTACTCAACAGTAATGATCAGCAATACCAGCTTGCTAACCATTACGCTATGACGAGGCACACAGAATTGTTTTAATGATGACTCAGAAAGATCACAAAAATAGAAAGGACTGGATGGTGGGGCGATTCGAATTTAACCATGCAAACCAATGGTATACGTAAAAAATAGGCTCTGAATTAAAGATTAAAAATATTCAAATATCATCATCAGTCTTTTATCGTCCGTCGTTGGAAATAGACCTTCCCCAGGATCTGCCACAATTCTCTATCATGAGCGTTGCAGAGCCAGTATATTCTGAACTTGTCTAGCTCGTCTCTCTATTTTGTATTTTGTCTGCCTCAATTTCGCATGTGATCTCTGGTGATCCATGTTGTGGGTCGTGATGTTCATCACTTGTCTGCCATCCTTGCAAAATGGCCTGCCCATTGCTATTAAAAGTTTTTTTGATAGATTCTATAATGTCTTGGACCACCGTTTTCTCCCTGATATACTACGTTGTCTTGTGATCTCTCCATGTAAGGTTGAGCATGATTCTCTCATATGAATAGACTGAGATAGACAGATAGATATGATTATACATATTGATTATACATATCATATCCCTCAAAACACCTTCTCTTATGTCGACTGTCATTTCTGGCTGATTTTACTCCCTCCACCTGTTTCGCCATTTTCCAATTTATTATCAGTCTTCAATTTCTTCTCGTTCTTCATGTAATATTCATAGACGTCCATGGATCTTCTGGCGCGAAAAACAAATCCGTTAATCAGTAATCCTCTTTTAGACTAATTCTTTAATGTATTATCCTTAACTCTCCGATGAAAGAAATGAGAAAAGAACAGTCTCAGACCGGACAAGACAGAAAGAGATGGAACATTATCCTTTTGCCTTTCAATCAAACATGGCCATCCAAGTTCAGTAAGTGAATATTTGCATTTCGAAATTGCTAGGATTGTTTATGAATCTACTGAGATTATGTACGTGCCCCAGACAATAATTGTCAGACTCTTGTAAAAAGTCTGGATTTGACTTTGTTTTCCGACTGTAGCAACAAGAACAACAATAACAATCCTCGCCAAAATGAAGGTTTATAAACAGATATGTAAAACTCAAGTTTCTCTACCGTGATATGAGCTCATGACCAGGCTGTCTTATTGACTGAGCTAAATCGTCATGTCTCATATATTAACCAAACTTTATCATAAAACATGCAAGGGCCTATTTCATTTTAATAAATAGATACATTTTCACTAAGAAAATGTTTTTATGATTTTATAATTTGTTATAGATATATATTACAAAAGTTGCAATAATCTTCTTCAGTCTGAATAGAAGTGGAGTTTGTCTCTGCAGTTGGGTCTTTTTTTTTCTATTTGGTAATGGAGGTGCGAGTGACGTAACCATTAATGGTGCAGACAATGGAACTGGCGGGCTGAGTTCAAACTCTGGCCGAGATTGTTTACGTTCAATTTATACAAATGCCATTGGCAAAGGCATAAATCTATTCCCCTTCCCCTAGCAGCTTGGGCTCTCTTTTCTTCAGGGGATGTGATTATGAAAAACATCATTTATCCTAACCCCTAGTTTCTAATGGCTCTTTCCAAGTAGTCACTTGACTTCTGTTTGTACACTTAGTCAAAAAGTGTACTGCTCACAAAGAGTATTGTCATATGTCTGTACTACATTCGGTTCACATGTGCTATTCTATTTACCCAAACCTCTGAGCCTCATTCCGTATATATCCATATATATATATATATATATATATATATATATATATATATATATATACAACGCAATATACATATGTATACATACTTTTATGGTCCACTAATACTACACCCTGATCCTTGCTGCGATTAAGTGTTGTGATTGTACATCCTATATAAGAAATATTCTTGTTGTCGTTACAGTCGGAGATATACAATTACGACCTTCTCTCGCAGATCGACATATCATCTCGCCAACCATCTACCGACATCTTTTGAAGAGACATAGCACAACGGCCAATATTCGCCAGCTCCTTGAGGCTTTTCTAATAAACGCAAGGCAATCTATTATTAATAAGACATCCTTCGACATTGGCATAAATATTCTAGAGCGCATGTAGCGGCCACGCGCGCAGGTGACGTCGTCAATCCGTTCAATTGGTTTCAGTTACGCATTTAAACAGATTTATTTATGATTGCATTTGTTTAAAAACGACAATTAAAATATGAATATAAAATTGAAATAAAGATAACGCTAATTACTTTTTAAATACCATCGTTACATTTTCTTGATAATGACCAACGATGTTCGAAAGATATGGAACAACCAACTTTGGGAGGTTTTTGGAAAGAAAATCGATGATGTGAATAAAAGGTTCGTGCACAAACTAGAAAAATCAAATAGACAGAGTCTGTCTGTTATTTTCAAGTACGTGTGTTAGAATGAAGGATTGTTGCCTCGATATAGTCTATTCAAATATGTATATTCTTCGAAACAAAGAGAGAGTTGCGTGTTTTTTTCACTGTAATTCATTTGATTTATGGCTTTCTTCTTCTTCTTCTTCTTCTTCTTCTTCTTCTTCTTCTTCTTCTTCTTTTTCTTCTTCTTCTTCTTCTTCTTCATCTTCTTCTTCTTCTTCTTCTTTCAATGTTTTGTCCGCGTTTAAAGAACAGTCCAGGCAGAAGACAAGGAAGTTTCCCCAATCAAGCAAACATCACTTGACAACAAATCTTCTTGCCTGAGAGTCTGCCGAGAGAAACTGGCTTAATCCAGTCCGAATCCTGTTAAGGGGATTAGGCGAGAGATTTTCTGCAGAAATAGTCCAACCAAAACATTCTGAGATATTCCAAGGATTAAATTCCACAATGTTTTGATCTCGTCAAATAATGAAATACTGTTTTTCTCTCGGATTTCCAGTAAAATCCGCACTTCTCCTCTTTACAAAATCCTGCTATCTTTTTGGTTTTGAAAACCGCCTTTCTGACTTTGGAAATTGATGCAAATAGAATAGAAATCGTCATGTGACCAGCGTTTTCTGGCAGCATGCCAAGTTTGGGGTGATCAATTAAAAAAATTGTAAAAAGAGTGATCAATGAATGAAGGTATTGTTTTTCCTTTTGAGGGACAGAAACCACGAAAAAGTCTGTATTCTGAAAAGAAAAACAAACTCGGTGACAAACCAAGGGAACAATTCAGCATAAACTTACATTGCAAATTGAACACCACCCCCGATAAAAACCTGCTGGGAGTAACAAACAACAAAATACCGTTTTTCTAGACCTTATACGGAGTATATGTTTTTATTTTCATTCGTCGAGTCTGACTGTTATGGCCTGTACGCACGACAAATACAAAACTTGCAAGTAAGCCAGCTAGACAGCCAGATTCACTATGAAACTGGAGAAACTTTTTGATCACAGCTTTTGATAACGATTTTAAATGAACCAATGCTGATATTATATTTATAAAATAAAGACCGTTGTCACTTTCTTTGTTGGTTGTTTTCCTGTCACGCTAAAGTAAGTTGAAAAAAGGAGCTGCGAACACACAGACTCAAAAGTAGTTGATGCCGGTAAGCATTACTCTACTTCCAGTGTGTTTCCTGATTTATACAGGTAATTGCTGTTAGAAATATCATTACTACTTCTTCTATTGCAAATGCTGCTTATGATGATGTATCAATCTAGTTCTTTTCACCAAATTCAGTTCCTTATTATCTCAAAATTATAATACGTGGAGTTGTGAAAAAACCAAGGAAAATAATCTGGCTTTGAGGATTACTTAATACCTTATGAGACCTTTTATGGTACAGGACTTATGGCTCAGTTGGTTAAGACTATTCACTAACCTGTCTGGTTGTCGTAAGTCCAATCCCTGGACGGTAAGTGCAAAAAAGATCATGGTCAAAATGAATGAATATACATACATATATATATATATATATATATATATATATATATATATATATGTTCGTGTGTGTGTGTGTGTAATTAGGTCATCCACAAGATCCGCGCTGTTTCGTTGTATTACAACTCTTCAGTGTGGCTATAGACAATCCGTTATCCCATCCAGTACCACGAGGCAGGATTGAAACCCTTGCTCCGGAGACCGATATCCTACCTCTGAGCTACGGAACTGGACAGTCAGTAAGGCTGAATTTAAGTGATATATATTTATTTGCACATAAATCCTCCATCCACCAGTGTGCTCGATTCCTATGGAAGAGCATTGCATAAGCTAACAATGGACGAGTTACCTCAGAATCTTGAATAGAGGAGCATTGATATATATATATATATATAATAAATGGTAAATATCTCTCAATCAAAGTATTATTGGATCCACTCCCTAATCTTATCAATTCTTCCTTAGTTCATGGTCCACCTTTCTGCCATATATCATTGAAATTCATTGAGGACTTCAGAGATTTTGCATGAACAAATAAACTGACATTATTGGACGCATATGCCTCTTCCAACAAAGTTGGAAGAGATAAAATAATATAGAATGCTGATGGAAACCATTTAAAACCTGGTCTCTTTCAAACTTTGCGAATGTAATTTATTTAAATGGAATGCTGCTTTTTGCTGCTTTTTGTGTGGTTTATAAAATCGTTAAAAGCTGGAAATGAAAGGTACCATAAATGAATTGAACTTAAAAAAAACCCGCCTTAAGTATGGTAATTCGATTAAAATTGATTCATTGACAAGAAATCTGTCTACAACGAATTTGGTTTTAGTGGGTTTTTTTGTTTCCTTTGCGCAGGCGCGGATCAGTTGACTTCTCTATTCGTAATGCAATAAATAAACGTGTCAGCAATTTATGGGAAGTTTTGTTTGTCGGATCAATTCGTGTTTTGTTTTTCTCTTTTTCGTTCATTCACTTCTGTCTTTCCTCTTCAGTTCTTCAAATGAAATCAAATTAGAAATAAATTTAGAATTTTCGCTCTTCGTTCCTAATTTAATATTTGTTATCGATCTGACGAATTATCGAATTTTTGCCTGTGCATCTAAGCACCTCTACCCTTCGGATCACCACGAACAATCACAACTTTCCTGTGGGCTTAGCATAGGTTCAAATACCGGATCAGGAACTCTCATTTCCGAAAATCTGTTATACTAGTACACCTTGTGGTATCGGATATGATTTACTTCCTCTGGGTCCTTTGAGAGTGCATGCCAAATTTGGTTGGACAAATTTGACTGTTAGGAATATATAGAAATCAGGTCGTCGTCATTATTATTATTATTATTATTATTTTGGAATCTCACACCAGTTGCCTGGTGGTAACCGCTGGAGTTTGAGTGACAGCAAGTCTCCTCAAGTCTCCAGCCCTCCTCTCCTACTACTCATAGGTCGCAGTAATTCTACGATTTACAGTTTCACACCGGTTGCCCAGTGGTTATCGCTGAAGGCTGAGTGACAATAAGTCTCCTCAGGTCTTCAGCTAACGTCTCCTCCCTCTTTCGCATATCATGACAGAGCTACTATTCGTTGCAGTCCTTATATCTCTAGCACCTTCCTCAGTATCCGTGCAGTTCCAAGTAGCGCTGTGGTCTGTACGGTCTCTATCCTTCCCCTAATCCCGATCTCCTCCAGTCTCTCCCTCAGCGTTTTGGGGACAGTTCCTAGTGCGCCCACTATGACCGGTACTACCCTGGTTTTCATGTTCCACATTTTCCTTAACTCCCTTGCTAGGTCCTGGTATTTTTCCCTTTTTTCACCCTCCTTCTTTTTTACTCTATGGTCTGCAGGTACAGCAACGTCTACTATTTGGCAGGCCTTCCTTTTTTTGTCTACTATTACTAAGTCCGGCCTTCTTGCCTGGATGAGGTGGTCAGTTTGGATGTCAAAGTCCCACAGTAGTTTGTGGTTGTCATTCTCCAAAACTGCCTCTGGCTTGTGCTGATACCACTTTTCCCCATGGTTGAATCCCATTTGTTTACTTAGTTCCCAGTGTATCATCGTTGCTACTCTATCGTGTCTATGCTTATACTCCTTTATTATTATTATTATTATTATTATTATTATTATTATTATTTGCAATCTCACACCAGTTGCCTGGGGGTTACCGCTGGAGTTTGAGTGACAGCAAGTCTCCAGCCCTTCTCTCCTAGTTCCCATAGGCCATAGTAATACTGCAGTTTACAGTTTCACACCGGTTGCCCAGTGGTCATTGCTGAAGGCTGAGTGACAATGAGTCTCCTCTGGTCTTCAGCCAACATCTCTTCTCTCTTTCGCCTATAATGCCAGTGCTGTGGTTCACATTTCCGCTTTCATTTTCCTTCCTCTGATAGGTCACTGTTAACAATTAGTGTTGCAGTCCTTATATTTCTAGCACTTTCCTCAGTATCCGCGAAGTTCCTAGCAGTGCTGTGGTCTGTACAGTCTCAATCCTTCCCTTTATCCCGATCTCCTACAGTCTCGCACTAAGTGTCTTTGGGACAGTTCCTAGTGCGCTCACTGTGACTGGCACTACCCTGGCTTTCATGCTCCACATCTTCTTCAGTCCTCTCACTAGATCCTGGTATTTTTCTGGTATTATTATTATTATTATTATTATTATTATTATTATTATTATTATTATTATTGTTGTTGTTGTTGTTGTTGTTGTCATTGATTTCAGTTTTATACAAATCACCAGCTGGGTCTCAACCAGAGACCTAAGCCTGGCAAATCTGTAAGTCTAGGTTTTGGAGAGAGGGGAAGAAAGTGAAGCAGGGCTTATAGATATGCAGACAATACAACAATCCCCCACACATACTTCTATGTATACATAAAGTGATGTATGCTGGGTGTAGTACATACATTCACATTGACATGAATTTTCTAAAAACGTGTGTAGTGGAAGTAAGAGCTATTTTCTGTATTTCATATATCCTTGGTTTTGTAGGTATGCTGTCAGCAAGTTCACTAGTTTTGAGTAACCCAGGGGCTCCCACAACCATCGGTATTATTTTGGTCCTGAGTTGCCACAGTCTACTGATTTCTGTTCCTGGGTCCTTATGTTTTGAGTTTCTCATATTCCTTGACAGCACTGTTTTTATCCGCTGGGACAATCATATCTTTTCACTGTAATATCTGTCCTGTTCGCGTTTATCGTCCTATCAGTACAGTGAAATCCCTTATATGGTCTCATCTTTTGCCTCTGTGAATGGTTCAGGCCAGGGTTCATACTAGTTCTTAGCGTATGGGACGTTAAAATATTTGCAGATATTCCAGTGTAGATATTGCCCAGTTCTGTTGTGTCTCATCTTATATTCTTTTGCTGCTAGGATCGAGCACCCTACTACTATTGGGTCAATTGTTCCGGTTTTATCTTAACATAGACAACATTTAGGATCAGTACCGTTTCTTTGTATGTTAGCCTCGTAGTTTTGTGTCTCTAGTCTCTAGTCTTGGGCTGCCAGTATGAAACCCTCAGTTTCGGCTTTCAATCCTTCGCATCGTAACCCCTGGTGGATTTTATTCTGATCTTCGCCAGCTCCTTCGGTATGAAGGGAGTATCGGCTGAGGAGTACTTACTCCTACCAGCATTCGTGTAGTATTTTCATTCCTTTTTGTTTAGCCTTGTCTTTAACTCTTGTGGCTGCTATAGTTGGTGTATCAGCTTCTGGTTTGCTCTCATTGTAGGGGTTAACTTTTTCCTGTATTTATTTGCTTCCTTCGATATGGAATGCAGTTTTTGCTACTCTCGTGTTTTCCAATAGTTCTACCATCCAGTCGTTGGTAGTTTGGGTGTAGATTCGAAGATAGACAGTTGTTGTCATATACAATGGTTGTCATATACAATGGTTCTAATTGAATGAGGTCCCTGCCACCCTTTTCTCTTGGCAAGTATAGTCCATTTACATCCGCCTTAGATGCATTTTATTTGCTGTGAGCAATTCCCTAGTTTTTGCGTCCGTTCGTTGGATTTCCATTAAGTTCCAGTTGATGATATCAAAACTATATTCGACCGCTGGAACGTTTAGTGAGTTATTGGCCTGTATTGTATTTTTTGAGCTTAATTCCATTTTCATTATCAGTTTTATTCTTCAATAGAATTCTTTTCTTATTTTTTTGTTCATCTTATTGTGCTGTATACCTTTACTTTCATTTATACCATGATATTTATGGCTTTCTTCGAATGTCGAATTCCTTGATTGGAGGATTTAAATCTATATTAACAGGTGATGAAGTGGTTAATTTTCTCCTTTCAAAAATAGCTCTCATACACTTGTCAAGTCTAAATTGCATCCTGACGTCGTCACTAAGTCTCGTCACAGTTTTCAATAGGGTTTCCTCTTGCTCATCATTCTTTCAGGAGAATTTCAAGTCATTTATCATCATCATCATTATTATTATTATTATTATTATTATTATTATTAAATGGATATATGATCCGACGGAATGATTGTAAATTGCATTGTGTTATATTGAAACTCAGTTTGAAATGATCTCCCGCTATTACATGCTGGATATCTCATTTGCCCTAGACGACGTAAATAGAATAAACAATCAAAGAAAATGGAGCTGCTGCAGAGGAATCGAACCTGCGACTGATAGGATAGCCACTTCATTGTAGCGTTGCTCTTGCCATAGATCTAAACAGCCGCCGATAATTCAAAGGCCCAAATAACTGTTTTCACTCCTAATTCTTATTTTGTTTATTCACGGTCTATAACTGTTCTATTGGTTTTGTGCCAACGTGGATAATTGTATCATGTCTGTGGCAGTTTCAATTCCTGCAGTGACCCCATTTTTCTTTACTTGTTTATTTTCTACACCAAGAGATACATACATTCACCGTGTAATAACGGGAGATCATTCAAACAGAGTTTCAATAAAACATAACACAATTTATGAGCATACACACACACACACACACACACACACACACAAATACACACACACAAACACACACACACACACACACACACATATATATATATATATATATATATATATATATATATATATAGCAGAATGTGGATTCGCTACACAAACTAACTCATGTTTCCACCCTCTTCGGGCCTCATCAGGCAATTTGTATCATATATACTGTATATATATATATATATATATATATATATATATATATATATATATATATATATAACAAATACATCTTGGTATATTTGGGTGTTGATTATCGTAACGCAGTAGTTAGCGAACTTGTCTCGTAGACTAATTTGTTACTAATTTGTAACTTGGTACCCGGCAAATGTAAAAAAGAAAAAAAGAAAATTAACTCGCAAGTAACACAGGATAAGTTATGCTGGGTTACAGGATACCAGCAGCAGACCTTTAGTGAAAGGCAAATTCATACCTTTGCCAACGGAATTAGTGCTAAATGAACACAAACTACCTCGATTGGGATTTGAACACAGTTCTTCGATGTCATTTTCAGTGCTTTTAATCGTTAAGCAAACTATAATACAAAATATACCACACTTTTCAGGAATACCCCCACTATCGTATCCCCCCTTTCTCTCTCTCTCTCCATCTCTCTCTCTCTCTCTCTCTCTCTCTCTCTCTCTCTCTCTCTCTCTCTCCACATACTACAATCTCCACACTCCTTTGTCCGCGGTCTTTTTATAATCATGCAAGCTCAGCTGTTCTGTTTCATAGAATCAATATTCCTGCTGTTTCAACATTTTCCTTTAATGAAACCAACTCAGGCGGAGAGAAGCCGTCAAGACAACATGTTTATTAATTAGCTTTTTCCAATGAAGAATCCTCCAGATATCTGCTTGTCGAAGACGAAATATTTTAAGAAACGCAAAATCTGCTTAATGTGATCAAAAACATTGATTTCCGTTACCTTCAAAAGATAAACTAAAGATGTGTGCTTAATCTATTC
>OY735236.1:40576565-40686565 GCA_963457665.1 Thysanoteuthis rhombus | reverse complement strand
CAATCTCACACCAGTTGCGTGGTGGTTATTATTATTATTATAATAATAATATATATATAGTTTTTAAGGTTAACCTAGGACTTTTTTTTCTTACTTTTTTTCTTTCATATTTCATCCAAGTACTTGGAAAATCTTTAATTGTGATTTGTCCAAGCATGGGTGTCCAGACCCCCGGGATCTCTGCCTACATTAATGTTGTTAAGTATACCGATAAGCTATCATAAATCCCATTTTATGTTATAGACGGGTTCAGCCGTGTTCAGTGCTTAAGAATACAAGCCACATCTTTATATATCGATCAATTCTAATGTCTTCATGACAAACGATCTGATCAGGCTCTGCTCGTTTCTCTTGAAACGGTGCAAACAGCGAAGATCCGGGACGCCGTTGGCTTCAAAAGATTTCGATTCTTGACTTCGTGATAACTCCTCTTCAGACGACAAGGTCAACAAAATGGAGAACAAGCCACAAATATCTATGAATGGAGACGATGGCCCTCCGGGGAACCAAGCAGACAAGAATGAAAAGTTTGCTTTGTGGCGTAAAGATCTTGAAAAAAAAAAAAAAAGAAGCCTCCGTCTATCGCGACAATAAATCGTGTGGATAATTATACAGAGCGAGACATACATAAGATTTGTGAAATGCAAGTATAGGAGATGACTGCTATATACGGTACGTGACTGGAAAGCACTCAAATCAGAGATGTTAATGTGACATGAAATTTTCCATTCTTTATTTCTAGAAAATGATATCGCACAAATAACATCACTTTCAATATACCAATCTTGAAGTATTGTAATACATTATTGTCATAAAGTTTCGACTAGTTTTTATCGTCATCTTAATTTCAGTTGTTTTCATACAACTTTCAAATCTGCTAATTGTTTTTATGTCAACGAATAACAGCGTACTCGGAAGAAAAGATCAAGCCTTCTGTGAGAAACGAACTCACATCCTCATTGCAAGTTTCTTTTGAAAGATGACGGACCGATTAAATTGAACTTGCAATGGCAACAACTGTACTCATCGAAATTGTTCTCACTATACACCGTTGCATATGCCTTTTTGACTGAAAACTTCCGGTCTCCTCGAATTTCCGAACAAACGAGAGGATGGTGTTCCGAAAGGGGAATTGTCTAACAGGAAACTGTAGTCAGAAAGGCCGCTACGTTTAAATAACCGTCTGGTGTCTGGATATAGAAGTTGTCTGAAAGGCCGCTACGTTTAAATAACTGTCTGGTGTCTGGATATAGAAGTTGTCAGAAAGGCCGCTACGTTTAAATAACTGTCTGGTGTCTGGATATAGAAGTTGTCAGAAAGGCATCTACGTTTAAATAACTGTCTGGTGTCTGGATAAAGAAGTTGTCAGAAAGGCCGCTACGTTTAAATAACTGTCTGGTGTCTGGATATAGAAATTGTCAGAAAGGCCGCTACGTTTAAATAACCGTCTGGTGTCTGGATATTGAAGTTGTCAGAAAGGCCACTACGTTTAAATAACCGTCTGATGTCTGCATATAGAGCATCACTGCGTTAATACCTGTTTGCAAATCACAGCGCCCCATCGTCTGAAGTCTCCAAAATATTATCTGTAAAGAAAAACATTCATTAGTTATGCAAAAACTGTTTCCAATGATTGCAAATGTGACAGTTATAAATGCCCCACCCTATCCTATACGGACATTAAATGCAGACGAAAATTAATTCTAAATTATGGCGGTTGCTGTTCTCATCTCAGTTGTTATGGATGATGTTCAAATAAATCAATACGTAATGAAGATAATTTTTCATTTAAAAAATCAGACAACAATTATCAAAATGATGAGAACCTGATATGATAGCGAATGTTGAGCCATTTGTCATCTTTTAACCATATAATGATCTTATAAGAATCTTTTCTGTTTACTTATTTGTATGTTTGCGCTCTAGTGGGATGATCTCATTAGTTGATCTACCATCCTATTATGACAACAAAAGAATGACGTCATATAAACTCTTAAGACTTCAAGTCTGATCTCACGCATTATAATAGCTTAAGGTAAGTTGAGACTTTGAAACAACTTAAAATTAGGATGTTTGACTTATCAAAAATAAATTACCTCATAAAGATAGCTTTAGGTTTCTCAGTGATGATCCCTACATGAACAAGCCAGTCATTTTTGACGGGTATATTCCACTTGGGTATAAAAGCTGCAAATTACATGTCCAACCCAAACAAGAGACAGATCTGCAAATTGAGAACTATGCAACGTGCACATGAAAGAATTATGCTCAACCTCACATGGAGTGACCACACGACAGCACAGTACATCCGAGAAAAGACAAGATTTAGGGACATCATAGAATCTAATAAAAAGCCCAAATGGCGGTGGGCTGGCCATATTGCAAGAATGGCGGACAGCCGACAGATATCACGACTCGCGACATGGATCCCCCGAGATCACATGCGCAATCGAGGCCGGCAGAATATTAGATAGAGAGACGAGCTAGACAAGTTCAGAAAGTACTGGCTCTGCGACGCCCATGATAGAGAAGTGTGGCGAATCCTGGGAAGGTCTTTGTCCAACGACGGACGTTAAACACTGATGATGATGATGATGATGATGATGATGATGAATCGTGATGATGGCCTAGTGGCTTTCGGCTTGGGTTATACGTTGCTGCTACCTTGTGGTCGTGAGTCTAATCTTAGGATCAGATAGTGAAATCCAGCGGGTTCAGCAGGAACACGTAAACGGTGTTACACGAACCTGTAACGTAAGAATCAACGAAAACATGGTATTCCCCAGCATTGAAGGTCAAGTAAGGACAAAGAGGCATCTGGAGACTGTCGGGGAATACGTGGCCTATGAAAATATCAAATTTCAAATAAATCTGTGTATAATAAATCCCTAGCCAAGAATTTCGACGACCTGGCCTTGTCCAGAACTCTAAAATTGATCACAGATACTTGCAGAAAATTTGCATGACCATGGTATGTCCCTCACGGATACGATCAAATTGGACTGGAAGCATCGTTTTTCCCCCCTCCCATCGGAGAAGTTAATCACGTTGAACCTCATCAATACAATAATTAATGATTGCTTTGAAAACACTGGGCACTGTAAGCAGGTTGAACCCTTGTGCTAGGCTAATCAATAGATAGTTCAGCAGCGTCGAACCTGATACGTGACAACGAAGGAATCTCGAGTACTGTTAGGGCCTTGTACCTGACTAAATAGTAAAGTAAATAAAAATTGAAATACATCAGGCAATTTATGCATTTTTTTTTTTCAATTCAGGGTACCTCGGCAGCCGCCCAGGGTGCACATCCCACCTCCAAAAAAAGTACTGACCTTCCAAGAGGAAAATTAAAGGAAAATCAAGTAAATGGTGTGTGTGGGGGGATTTAACAGCTCGGCTAGGGTGCATAAAACCCTTGCACATCTAGAACACATGAAACCCCTGGGCTTATTTTTAATTCAAAAACTGGAATTCTCTGCGGGGATACTTTCACCGGTCAATTGATTGTTCTTTTGTAAATGAATGGTTAATTTTAGAGACTAATTGCTAAAGTAGTTAGTTCGATTGAAGGGCGCGCGGAGGAGTAAATAGTATGACTCACAGGGATCTTTAATCATGGTTGGCAACCAGTCTATGAGACGAACAACTCTCATCCCAAACCAGAGAGTGGGACCTCCTTAAAGCGGATGGATGTCAATTCTGACTTCCTTCTGGCAGCTCCTCCAAGCAACCTAATACCAATTGTTTGACCCCAGGATCCCCATTTGCTTCAGCCGGGCTAGATCCTTGTAGAGGTCACTTCAGTGTAGTTCCATTGACTACCAAGACAAAAAGAGGCCGTCTAATGAGTTCGATGATCACTTTAGCAGAACTTTGTATCCCTGCCACTCTCTGCTATTTCCTGCCACTCGTTAATGAAAGATTTTGATGCAAAAACTAATATCAAAACGTGGTGGGGAATCGCAGGGAGTTGTAGATATGAAGAAAATCCCAACCGGGAAACTCCATAATTGTGATCCTTTGCAAGATGATGTTTAGATTATTCTTTGGTCGATGAAGTTTAGCTTGACCCTTGCTAGATAAAGTTTTCATTGTCCCCTGCAAGATGAAGTTTATTGTGTTCCTTGCTGGATGAAGTTTAGATTATTCCTTGCTGGTTAAAGTTATGTCTGACCCTTGCTAGATGAGGTTAAGCTAGTCCCCTGCAAGATGAGGTTTAGTTTTCTCCCTTTCTAGATGAAGTTTTGCTTGTGCCTTGTCAGATGGAGATTAGCTTATACCTTGCAAGATGAAGTTTAACTCGTACTTTGCTAGATGAAGTTCAGCTTTTCTCTTGTTAGAGGAAGCTTGATATGTTCCTTGCTAAATAAAGTTTAGCTTGCCCCTTGGTAGATAGATTTTAGTTTTTACTTTGCTAAACGTTTAGCTGTTTTAGGTGGAGTTTACTTAGTCAGTTGCTAGATAATGTTTGGCTTATCAAATATCTAATGTTGGTTCTGGATAAGAGCATTGTCAATAAATAAATCAAAATCTCTAAGTAATACAGTTTTGGTCGACAGCCTAGGTTGTGTTTTGCAAGGTACATCATCCTGACTTTAGACTCTAGCAAGGCGTAATCCACAAGAAACGAATGCAAGTAAAGAATAATTATTTAACGAAGAACATTTGATAAATATGTTTTTAATTGGTGTTGCCATGTGTCGAGGTTAATTAATTGATTAATTAATCAGAGCTCTTCCGTGAATGAATATTTACAAGAGGTAATTAATAACCACGTTTGATAATTTCTTTGCAAATATAACCCTCACTTTTCCACAATGTTAAGCAAAAGTATTACTGAGTCCCACTCTTGTATTCAAGTCAATTAGGAGAGGATATTTGGTTACAGTTTCTTGTTACAGGGGATGTTTTCAAATCTGGAGATAACAGTTTTTAGATGCGCTAGCATCTCTAATCGATTGCTGTCACTTACTGACATACCGAAATGTCATTTAAGTCTATTGCTCAGTGTTGGTAATTTAGACGATGCTGAGTTACGGTCCTTGCTCAGGCTTGTCAATTTGAGTGTTATTCACGTAAATCTAGATGTTTTTGTTATGTCTAGATGTCAGAATAGGGTGCTTTATATCCGTGGATTATAGAGATTTGCATCACAGTTTGAAAACTGTCGTTCTGTTGACCGCAACATTTCTATTTTTTCTATATCATTCTTCAGATTTAGAGTTTTTATTACGTCTTTAGAACATGAATGCAATTTTATTTTACTATGTTAGTTGCATTCTTTTGTGTGACAGAAGACACTTACACATTGCTAGTTATAACATGAGTGGATATTTATTGTATTTCCTAGAGTTTAGGTATATATCTGGAGAATCTAGACCTCTCTAGACCCTCTAAAATTGGCAACACTGTCCTTACAAGATCCTCACACAAGAAAAGAACTTGCGCATATATGGTCTGAGTTTCGGACTTTTTCTTGGCCGTTGTCATATGCACGAATTTTAACCTTACAAAGTTCGTCACTTCATTTTTTTTTGCCTCGGAATGGGTTGTAAAAAGACAGCTTACAAACGGTGGGAATTAAGTTACATGAATTCTTAAATTAAGTATTTTCATCACTGATTCATAATAAGTTTCTCTTTCGTCTTATTTTAGCCTCTTATTACAAACTAGTTCATCCGTGCCGTCAAAAATGTTGGCATATACGGAATGGTTACAAGTGAAAACGTCAAAATACAAAAAGGTCCAGTTAATGAAAGGTCCAGTTAATGAAAGGTCCAGTTTATGAACAGAAAGTCCAATGAACTTGACATGTATATACGCATTGTATTTTGTATACGTAGGTAGTGCATTACACTGGGTTTGTAGGATCGTGTTCTGCTGACCACAAGCAGATTTTTATCATTTTTTGCTTACATTACAATTTATATTTTTTATATAATTCTTTAAATTCAGCATTTTTATTACGTTATTAGAACATGAACAAAAATGTATTTCACTTCGTCAGTTTCATGTATGAAATTCTATCTTACTATGTAAGCTACGTCCCTTAGCGTGACCGAAGATATCTGCTCATTGTTTATTATTATTTGTGTGAATAATCAAATCAGGAGTAGTAACAATTCGACTTGGGTTTGGACTCTGCCTAGCTGTTAGCATCTTTGACCGAATCTTTAAGGGCGACCTCCATGTAAAACAGATATAGAATGTGAGTTCAAGTCTTGTGAAAGGCTATTTCTTTATTTTAGATTCATACTGCTTGATTTAAGGGTCGATGAAAAGCAACAATAAGATGAAAGAAAAACTAGTTAAAAATCAAAACTCATCCATGATGTTTTAAAGATGTCAGTCTCTCTAGCCAGTCCCTACACTAAGCAAACGTCCATAATTCTAAAGTACGGAAACCTAGAAAGAAAAACGTATATTAATTTGCATCCTAACCCTTTCCTAAACACCTAATCCTAGGTTATCAGTGAAATGAACTTAATATATCAATGACAGTATTAGTCTTTTCGGATAAAAAAATCTACAAAAATCTGACTTCTCGACTGATCTGAACCCCCCCCCCCCCAAGATACCGTTCGAGCGAAAGGTTGAAATGTTTTTATTCTCCAAAATCTAATTGCTGTTAGACTTTGGCTTGAACTAACACCACAATTCTTTTATTTAAAGCCTCCTTACGTTGGAATTATGAACGTTAGTTTTTTCTTGGAGACTAACGAAAGAACCACAAATATTTTGTGCATTTATTATGATTATGGCATTATTTCATTTAGAAAAAGAAATCTTCACTTATTGAATTTCTCGTTGCTTTCGTAAACAATAACTGTAAACTATCCCCGGATTACATAAGCAAAAAAACTATAATCTGGGGATAAAACCGAATCAGATATTAAGTTATGGTTGTTTTCATAGCTGCTAAAATAAAATTTCCAGGCTCAAAGATGTTAGAAAAAAATCAACAAGAGTCAGTGAAAAAGATTGTGTCAAGATGGCGGGGAAAATCGTCTGTTGTTCTCTTTCATTCGGCTTATTCTTGAGAGTGAAATCGCGTTAAGGTTCTGATCCGAGTTCCATCTGCAAAAAGTTTGTCCATAAAGAAATTGACTTTTTACTTACTTTACCACTGGCTGGTCTATCAATGTTTCTATTGGAATAAAACGAAATTTTATGATTTTAAATAATTCAAACGACAACTTGATACTGCTTCTCCATGGCATTGGCATTACAAGAGTTAAACTATTGAACAGAAAAATCAAAGCAGAAGAAGAGAAAGATTTTGATACAGCATGTTAGATATCTCTGTGTGTAAGCAAAATATGTTGTAAACTATTCCCAGATTAAATAAGAGAAAAAATAAGTAAAAAACAAGAATAATAATAATCCGATACGAAGATTTAATTCTTTTCAAAGCTGCAAAAATAAAATTTCCGGGTTCGGAGAAGATTAGAAATGAAGAAATATAAATTTTTTTAGATAAAAAAAACAGGTCTGGTTTGTTACTCCTTAGAAACTGTCACGTCACCAACGTCTGTTGACCGTATGCTATGTTAGGGGTGATCGATTAAAAAATTGGAAAATGGGGTAATGAATGAATTAATTACTTCTCTCATCTTTTGTTGGGCTGTGATTGCAAAAATTGTCTGAACTTTTTTAAAAGTGAACGCTAACAGATACAAATTTACATTGTAAATTGAACTCTCCTCTAAAAACCTATTATGAGTGGATTTACAAGAAACACAGTAACCATCTTTCTAGACATAATAAGAAGTGAATGTTTAGATTATCCACCCTCTTGCTCCGTTGGTGCGGACTTTACACGTGATATATATACATACAGGGTCAGTCGACTAGCCAGGCCAACTTGAAAATTAAAGAAACCTATGTTGACAGTTTTGTTTGTTTTTGGCTTCTAATAAAAATTTAAGGATAAAACTAAATCCACCATAAAGACATGATTGTTTTCGAAGCTGTAAAAATAAAATTCCCGGGCTCGAAGAAGATTAAAAATAAAGAATAGGAAATAGAAAAAAATAGAAATTTAAAAGGCGGCAGTGACAAAATGCTTGCTATCAAGATGGCGGAGAAAGTCGTCTGCCTGTGTTCTTCTTCATTCAGCTAATTCTTGAGACTCAAATCGCGTCAAGGTTTTCATCCGTGTTACGTCTACGAAAAAAATTGTCCGTAAAAAATTGGCTTTTAAGATAAAAGAAAAAAAAAAGAAACATTTTGCGGAGAAGCAGAAAACACCATCAGTTCAACAATTGAGGAAAATACAAGGAAAAGAAAAAAGATTTCCTTTCGAGTTTAACCAAAGCAGCGGAATAACAGAATTAAGAATAAAGGATTAGGAAGACACGAGGAATTACCACGTGTTTCTGCCATTTCATTGTTTTCTGTGGAGTCGGCTGTTTCTGTTGACTTCCGTTAATGCCAAAGTTTTCCTGTGCGGTCAACGAGCTAGAAAAAGAGAAAATTCTTCCATTTATTTTTGTTTATTTATTTCTTTAGATTATTCTTCTATTTTTGAGCCTTCATCCGTCAATTCTTTCTTTAAGTCACTTTCTCGTGGTATTCCTTTCCTCTCTTATAGTCATTCGTTGAATTTGATTTGTCCGTCTTATTCTCTCTGTATCTGTCTATCTATCTATCCTGGTTTGTCCATATCTATCTATCTATCTATCTATCTATCTATCTATCTATCTATCTATCTATCTATCTACTTCAGACTGTTCAGATCTCTATGTATTTATCTTTTCGAGTTAGGATCAGGATTAGAGTTATCAGGGAGTATATATATATATATATATATATATATATATATGCATGTATGTATGTATATAAACTAACTGAATATATATATATATATATATATATATATATATATATATATATATATATATATATATATATATAAACAAACTAACTGAATACTGGTCCTGCAGACAGGTCATTCGGTTAGTATGTATATTGATGTAAACTTTTCATATCGTATTGCCGGAAAAGAACAACTTCTTCAGTCAATTGTCATATATGGTTCTAAAGTATTCCACGACCGTGTATCGTGTAAGCCACTTTCAATCTATTTAGTGTTATTTCACTGGGCTGTCGCATAAATGTTTGTTATATCAATTTAGGTTCTTGTTGTACGTTATTTAGTTTTATTTGTATTTGTGTTTACAGTTTTATTCTTTATTATGGAGTCCGTCAGCTGTTTCACCATAGCCCTGTTTCGGGAGTATCAAAAAACGGGATAAGTGTCTTGCTATGGCACTCACCGTCGTATCAATATATCCATGGGTATAACCGCTCCATAATTCTTATTTATTCTGAAGTTTAAAAAGTCTTTTTTGCTATTCAGTTGTCTAAATATACTTCTTCTATATTTGTGTTTATATTCATATGTTTTCGAAAATTATTGTTAACGTATACATCAAACTGAAAGTAAGGGTCCAGTTTTGCATTATAGTTGCATCATAATTAGCCTCTCAGAACTTTTATATAATTTTTTGTCAAAATCTTCTGATCTAATTTTGATTTATGAAAAAGTCTCCTTCACTTTTGTCCCTTCAAAGGGTGTGTTTCCTCCTCATTATACCCCTTAAATAATTATATATAGACAAATAAGATAAGAACATATGTATATGGGTGCATCAGATGTATAGTTACGCTCTGACTCCCCCAGGCCCCCTGTTTCCAAATGCTACACACAGCCGTGGATAGGGTCACGTTGCTGACGGACTCAATATTCCTGATTTCAATCCACTATAAATAAACTGAACAAAAAACCAGAAGAGACATTCACAATTCAATTAATCAGAACAGCCATTATCGAAATTCAAATCACTTACTTTCACGCTTTTGTTATTAAACTCAACTTCAGTTTTAATCTCTGAAGACGATAATCAATTTCGAACAAAGCATTGATTTCGATTTCAAAAGAAAGTCTTGAATGCCGGAAAACAATTCAATATTAATAAAATTACTTACCCTACAAAATATCATCATCATCAACATCATCATCAGTCTTTCAATGTCTGTCGTTGGACATAGACCTTCCCCATGATTCACCGCACTTCTCTATCATGGACGTTGCGGGGCCAGTACTTTCTGAATTTTTCTAGCTCATTTCTCCGTCTAATATTCTGCTGGCCTCGGTTGCGTATGTGATCTCGGGGGATCCATGTCGTGAGTCGCGATGTCCATCGGTTGTCCACCATTCTTGCAAGATGGCCAGTCCACTGCCATTTGAGATTTTCAATGTATTCTATATCCCTGATTCTTAAAAACTTGATATATAAGTGAGAAGTATGCTCCAATACAGCTTCACCGACCCCATCAGATAGGGGAGAGAGAGAAAGAGATCACTACCTATGGAATCAGCATTCAAATCTTTCAAAAAATTAGGGAGAATTATGTTGAAGAGTTTGTTTTTTTCAGTGCTGCGAACATCCTTTCCTATGGGATGGGTGCTAAGAGTCCGTGGAGCTCTTAGACCACTGACCAATATCAGCAGTGGACAATCCACTAGACCCCCAACACGTCATGGGCCAGCGTGGCTCGGCATGGCCCTTCACTCCCTACGGTTTGCACACTAAAAATTACAAAATATGTTTCCCGCTTTTTTTTATCTTTGCCAACGAAGTTGGAAGTGGTATATTTATCAACTCATGTTCGTCAGCTTGTCTGTTTGTCTGCTCAATATCTCCAAAAGTTCTCGATGAATTCCCAAAACATTTCATGAATAGATGGGCCACGGGCTCCAGAAAAATCGATTAAGTCTGGGACAGATCCAGGAATTCGTTTTTAATTGAGGGCAATTTTTTATTACTCTGCAGCAAATAGAAAAAGAATCAGTAAATTAAAAAGACGTGCTTCTTATTTGAGGGATGTAAGTCAGTATGTGTATATTTGAAGTTTTAGTCAAACTCAAAGAGAGTTGACTTTATTATGACAATTAGTCAGACATGGAAGAGGGGGGAGGGAAAGAGTGATTCTGTGACATTGTGTCAGGTTTTACTTTTTCTTTCTTTTGCTATGATTCTTTCTTCTCCACTCTTCTCAGACCTAATCATCCATAGGAGAAACTTGAAACTTAACACACACACACTCCCCTCAATAGGTACAGAAAACTTTCTTTGAAAATTTGGCTTAGTGACTGAAATAGTTCTGTTTAGAGAAGAGTTTAACCCCGAAGCAATCAGGCTTGTCTCCCTTGTTTTCATTCTTTTTTTTCATTCATTCATGTAATTACTCATGTAATATATATATATATATATATATATATATATATATATATATATATATATATATATATATATATATATATATATATATATATATATATTATCTCGAGTCTCTGTGTGTTCTTATTTCCCTTCCTGTTGGAAGAGTTCTCGTTAATTTCATTTAAAAAGTATTTGGAAACTCTGACAGCAAAATGTGAGTTTATTGTCTCTTCACGCAAGTTTCGAATTAAGACTGAAGAGGAAATACAAGTTGAGTGCTTTGAGAGTGATATGGATTCCTCCTCATCTAATTAAGCGTTTCTACCAGTCTTTTAAAAGTGTGACATGCGGTCGTTTGTGTCTGCAATGAACTTCTATACAAAGCAAGTACTTACATAGTGATTAGCATTCAGCTCTTATTTAGCTTCTTTTTCCGGATTTGGCTCTAAAATCTATTTCCGAATTGGCAACTCTGGTCAACGGTGCCCACACGTCTGGAAATTGGCAGCAGTCAGATGACCAATGTTTTTTTCTTTCTATATATATACTAGTTTAAAAATGCAGTAAAAAATGACTGCATTATCTAAGTATAGTTTGCGCACATGTGTGTGTGTGCAACGAGATATCTCGACAATCAGCTATTGTAAAAAGTTGATAATCGCCTGATATATTGGTCAGTGCACCAGACATTGCAGTGTCAAGTTTGAAGTCGTTTGGGTTGGCGAGTCTCGGTACGTGGGTGGTGCTCAATTTGCTATCTTGAAAAATATCTACTGAATTGAACATATTTTTCGTTTAAACTGACGTGGTCATGACGCGATCTGCGTCTCTGATCATTTCCATTTTATGAGGTTTTGGAATAGAATAGGAGAAAGAGAGAAGAGAGAAAGATTATCGTTTTACGAGAGAATGAAAGAAAGAGAATGTTTATCTTTTTACAAGAGAGTAAAGGAAAGTGAGAGGGTGTTTATATTCTAACGAGTGTGAAAGAAAGAAAAAGAGAGAAGAGAGAGGGGGGGTTGTTTCTTTTACGATAGAAATAGGATATTCTCCATACACGCAAATTTTTTTTCTCACCCTCTCCGAAACAATATTTTTCAATAGTCTAAAGGAAGATAAATTCTTTTTTTTTCTTGATAGCAATTTACAATTATTAGCCAAAATTTCATTTCAACTTAAATAACTTGTATCATATTTGTCAACAATATTTTGGAATGTGCGGGCAGATTTGAAACAATCACAGAATCGCAACGTCTCTCCATCGATTTGACTTGGGGTCTTTCCCTTTCCAACAATGATCCTCGCTTTTCCAGATCCTAGTATTAAATCTCTATTTGCAAAATGAATCATGTTAAATACTGTTTGATTTACAACTCTATAATGTTTATATATCATCATCACCCGTCTTTTAACGTCCGTCGTTGGACATAGACCTTCCCCTGGATTCGCCACACTTCTCTATCATGGGCATCACAGAGCCAGTATTTCCTGAATCTATCCAGTCTATCTCTCCATCTTGTGTTCTGTCGGCTTCGGTTTTTTATGTGATCTCTGGGGATCCATGTCGTGAGACGTGATGTCCATCGGTTGTCTGTCATTCTTGCAACATGGCCTGCCCATTGATATTTGAGTTTTTCGATAGTTTCTATGATGTCACAGACACCCATTTTCTTCCTTATATACAGTGCTGTCTTGCGATCTCTCCATGTGAGGATTCTCTCATGCACACATTACATACTTTTCAGTTTGTATATTAATTATTTTACATGACTGTTATGACTGCCCCACACATCATAAGGTTCAGCCTCTTGCAAGCATGCACTTTTTTAAACGGACATACGCCAGTTTTTTATATAATTTTACAATTGCATTGTTCTTAAAAAAATTACATTGCTTTGCAATTTCTTGAGCAAGAATTTTCTAGACATTTGCAAAAATAGATAAATAAATAAATAAATAAGGGAGACTACTATATGATTAGCATTTAATAGCCATCTTCTCTGACAAATGCTGCAGACAGAAAATATTAGCCATTTTGTGGGTGGACTGTACATGACTTCGTGTTCCACGTTGCAAAATATTTGCCATGGAATTTTCCCGTATCCTACCGATTTCTGTGGATGTTTTATTTTCAAAGCCATTCTTTGCAGAGACTCTTGTACAAATACAAGAGACCGAGTCTTGAATTCAGACCCACAATAACGACAATGAAAGTCACTGAAATTTCATTCTGTTTATTCCAGAGAATTCGTTTCTTACCAATATTAACCATTGCCTACTGACTTTTCTTTTTTCTTTCTTTTTTTTCTTCCAAATGTGAACATTCTCTGTGTTTGCAAGTTGGGACACTGTAGCCCTCTACTTTTTGTGAATTGACTTTTGTGTCCATTTGAATTAGAAATCACAGCAATTCTCCATCTTTAGAATTCTCTGTCTGGTTTTCAGAAGGAAAGAAAAATGGCCGACGAGTCTTTGAAAGTTGATTGCTTCAGACTGTCTTATAAAAAACAAAGTTCTTGTGAGATGGAGCCTCTATAAATCATAAATGGTAATCTTTGACACAACGGGTGATTATTCATTAAAGAATTAATGAAAATGTTGAGAACAATTTATTTTGACCCGTATTTCACTTTAATTTTCCTTGCTTTTCATTGCAATTTTAATCAGTATTTCAATTTCATTTTCTTTTCATTGCAACTACTGAGATCGTTAATCTAAAGCCGTTTGTAGTGATATTATCTTGAATTTTATCCTTATTAGCTGAAGCACTGTCAACCGTTATTTATTTTTGACTACTATTTTCTTTCATCTAAATTTTAGTATCATTAGATGGAGCAATAATTTTAGTGGCTTTTCATTGCAACAATTCAGATCGCCAGTCTACGGCAGCGAGTGAACAGCGTAGATCGTTATTGAAGAATAAGCCTTCGGCGAGACTCGAACTCGTATCCATTTTACCACAAAAAATGTGGAGCAACACGACTATCATTACAAAACTTCTGATCTTTTGTTTCACGTGTTTTCAAAAATTTTGGAGAAAACGACCTTTTTTTATCTTACTCCAATACAAAGTTTGGAGGTGTCTTTGTTTTCCTACCGTAACAGCAAGAACAATCCTCACCTAAATGAGGGCTATAAACCGATATGTGAATTTCACATTCCCCAAGCGTGATTTGAACTCACGACCAACTGATTTTCAGGAGGCAGTCTTACTGATTGAGCTAGGTTGACAAGTTTTAGATATGATCGAAAATTTATCATATAGATGCAATCGAGCTTATTTTATTCTAATGACTGAATATATTTATACAAAAATAAGTATTTTTATAATTTTTCATTCATTATATATACAATACAAAACTTGTAGAAATCATCTTCAATTGGAATAGAAATAGGACCCTGCAGCAGACAACCTTGTTGAATCTTGTTTCCGCTGGCTTTAATGGAAAACCTTAATACAATTCGTGAGCTGTCAGTCTTGAAGGAAGAGGGTAATACGAGCACACGAACACAAAATAGCTGTTATGCTGTGCATGTGGTTACTGATGATAAAGTGAACAAACAAATACAACATAGCTGTTCTGCGGTGTGTTTGGCTGTTGATGATACAACTACAACTACTGATACTGACATTACTGGTGTTGATTTGTCGATTTCCTCTATACTCAAAATGAATGGAAGAATTTTCAGTTAAAAATACCTTGCCTTAACCTTTCAAATTATTGTGTAAACATACTGACTCAGAACACAGCATTTGAGAATACTGTTAGCTGAGCAATAGGTATTTACTAAAGGAAGATAACAAATAAAATGGAGAAAAACAACTTCTGTATTGAATATATGATAAATACAACATTATAAAAATATATTTTTTTTTATATAAATACATCTATTTGTTAAAATGGAATAAACCCCGGCGTATCTTTGAGATAAATTTCATAGGTATGTATAATAGGTTAGTCAGCAAGAGAGCCGGTTATCGAGCACTTGGTTGTGAGTTCAAATTACGCTAGGGAAAGGTTAATTCTATAGATGTACTTATTGAAATAAGTCATTGCGTAACAAAAAATTTCGTAGATATCTAAGAGTTGACAGCTCAGTCGCTAAGAGAGAAACTTACGAATCAGTTGGTTGTGGTTTCAAATCAAACAATTCTTACACCCCTAAATTTGGTGAGGATTATTCTTGTTCTTGCTGCAGTAGAAAAACGAATTCAATTCCTGACTTTGAAATTTCACAACAACGTAATTAACAATGAGCCTACTTGTTTTAATTCCTTGTTGATTTCAGCTTTTATGAAGATTTTCTTCTTCATGGGGCGTGATTCGTTGCTGGAATTGTGTCGGGAGAATTTCTTTGATGAACTTAAACGAGTCACGACGAAAGAGAAAAAGAAACAAAGATTTTCAAAAATCTGTAGAATTCTCTGGCGAGACACACTAACTGAAAACCTGGTATTTGTATCAGATGTATTGTGCCGCGCAAATAATTAAAGATCGATTGCAACTGTATCGATTTTCAAATATGTTTTGACGGGAATATACTACAATAGGACAGTAACAGCTTCAAATTCTGTTTCAAAAAAAAAAAGCAGACGACTGGAGGGGGAGGGGTAGTGAAAGGCAGGTAACTTAAATCCACTGTTCAGATATTTTAGATGTTTCCCATCTAGATTTAAATGATTTGAATCGCGTCTAGATATCAGAAATTGCAACTTAGATGATTTTTAATAAAATAACCGATCATTGGCGAAATCAACTACTGAGGGGTGGATAGACGGAGATAACAATAATGATTAATAACTATATTGATTATTAATGATGAAAAGCAGACAAAAAATACTAAATTGATAATCTAAATATTATATTAAAAATCAAAGACAGGATTAAGATTAAAAGAATTAAATCAAATATTTGAGACGGGAACACCATTGGATGTATTTGATTATATATCTTCTATGAACAACCATAGCCATCAAAGATGGTGTAAGGCACTTGTATTTCTAGGGTTAATATCACCCGGAGCAGAAACACAGGGTATCACTCCTTGGTTGCTTACTCGAGAATTATTTTGCCTTCAATC
Source organism: Thysanoteuthis rhombus (assembly GCA_963457665.1). Classification (NCBI taxonomy): domain Eukaryota; kingdom Metazoa; phylum Mollusca; class Cephalopoda; order Oegopsida; family Thysanoteuthidae; genus Thysanoteuthis; species Thysanoteuthis major. The sequence goes on along the minus strand of OY735236.1, from coordinate 40,670,255 downwards.
GATCTCAAAATAAACGCCCAAAATGCCAAAAACGCCTCCTGAAAACACTTAACCTTTTTATGGCCATTTTTAACTGTTGAAAATGGCCATGTTTGGCTAAAATGACAAGAAAATAGCGTGAAAAGTGGTGTGAAAAGTAGTGTTAAATGTTGGATTTTCGTGCTGCCAAAACATTATGGTGTCACCCCTCTGATGGAATCACCCAGGGATGGTTGACCCCCTGCCCCCCCCCCCCTGACGATACACTAGTGGCGAAGGGTTTTGTTATTTTTTATGTATGTTTTTCTTAATTCTGGTGCTTATAGCCATACTGTTTTGTCTACAGACTTGTAAATAGGCATCAGTACTCCACCAGAAAGATAAAGGTAAAGAGTCATGTCTCTCACCCCGCCCCCCGTTGGATTATGAAAGCTGGTGATGAAGACCCGGTTTCTGATGCATGTGTCAACTTGGTGAACCTTGCAAGTCTCAAGTCTGGTCGAGACCAAGACTTTATACCCGCAAGTTTGTTTGTTTTTATGACTGCCCCTTTGGCAGGACGCATGTCCACCAAAAGGATACCACTATCGTAATCACACAGCTTAGAGTGCTCTCAATTAGCAGCTGGGTACATAGAGAAATTTATCCTAAAGAAGAATTTTCTACACTCTCCGCTCATTCCGGGAATCGAACCCACGACTTTCTGCGTACTAACCATTATACTATCCGAGCAGGCTTCACTAAAATCCTTCTAAAAATGTTCGGATTTTTTTTCTTTTCAAAGTTTTTTTGACCTGTATGGTGGTGGTGGGGGAGTATTTTGACGGGTTCATTAATTCTAATGATTTCTAAAAATAAACTCATCCAATGGAATTTCAATAAAGTTTGTTTGAAAAAAAGGACGAAGAGTGAAAAGCTTTTGCTTTGCAGAGGGCTATTATAGATGCAGCGCATCCTCTCTTCTTCCTCTCTTCTACATCCCAGTCTCCTGTACCTACCGCTACCCGACATTCTATCCTAAGCCTCTTATGGTCTGGGAATGCTCAAAAATGATTCCTATATACAAGCAATGGTAATTGCTCCTTCGATTTACGCCATTTCGGGTTGCGAAAGTTTTTCATAAAGAATGCTATACTTTGGATAACGGAAGAAACCTGTACATCAGTGGCGGGGTTCTATCCTTTTTTATATGTGTGTGTGCATGTGTGTATGTGTGTGTCTGTGTCTGTGTGTGCATGTGTGCATGTGTGTGTGTCTGTGTCTGTGTGTGCATGTGTGCATGTGTGTGTGCATGTGTGTGTGTGTGTTCCAGCGCTCCCGCTTTGTCTACAGATTTGAAATTGGCATCTGTACTCCACTATTTTTGGGGGGGGGGGAGGCTTTTATGACGTTCTGATAGGTTAATAAATAACATCTACATTGTCCAGAATCTAGATATTTTTAGATGTATTTCACATTACTTCAGATGCTTTCCATTGGAAAACACCAGTGATGTCATAGATAGAATTCATTCTGACCATATTTATTTTTCCATGGAATTATTTTATACGACTTCAAATTTCAACGCTACAGTTGTTCAATTATTGACTGTGATGACGAGTTTATAATATTTTCTATTTGAATGAAGGCTTTCCAAGTTTTGTTCAGACAATCAAATCTCTCCTTCCCATCTTGGGTGTTAACGAAAGTACCATTGTAAACATCGTGTTAACATTGTGGAATGTTAATGGCTTTCCTCAAAATTAGAATCAATAGAGTGAAGTCATTCGCGATGGGCGAATAACGTAGTTTATCATCATAAACTTATATGAAGATTGTGCACCTACATAAACTTAAATGTGTGTCCATGATATTAGTTTGTGAAATCGGATGTTCAAAAAGTGGTGTTTGGAAAATTAAATGTTCAGTAAGTGTTGCGAATGAAATTGAATGTTCGAAAAATGTTGCTTCATGAAATTGTATGTTCAGAAAGCGTTGCTTATGAAATTGGATGTTCGCAAAGTGCTGCTCATTTAATTGGATGTTCAGAGGGTGTTGCTTATGAAATTGGATGTTCGAAAAGTGAGGTTTGCTAAGTAAGATATACAAAAAGTGTTGGTTGTTGTATTGGATGTTCGAAAGGTGTCGCTTGTGAAATTTGATGTTCAGAAAATGTTGTTCATTGTCATTAAATTCTACTACCCAACTTGTGGCTATTCATGGAAAAAAAGCCACCAGTTGGGTTGCAGATCTGAACAACCGAGAAAAATCCTCTTATTGATGGATAAGTACTTTCATTGATTTTGATGGGTAATACGATAATGACTATCATAAATATAAGAAACAACTTAAGCCAAAAAGGTATAAAGATAGGCGTGATTACCTGAAAGAAACGCCTAATCCTGAAGGAGACCAGAAAAATATCGGCTGGAACATTATTTTGTGATCTATGGACTCTGCCACACAAGGCACCGGTCGAAACATAATCAGCAAAGCAACGAAGCTGGAAAAATGGAATCTGAAATCATGGAACAATGTGAATGTTTCATCATCTCAGAAATTCAAACCTTTTCGATTCAATTGTTACACGTTTTGCGTGACTCAAAAACAACTTGTTTACGATTGAAAAAGGTCATCGCGTGCACGGAGAAGAGATTTTCACGACATTTGATTCCGGGTGCTGTGTAAAAACGTGCTTGTCTCGTGACACACTGACTGCACGTTCGATCCTTCGAGGGTGGGTGCCTCAAACATGCATCCTTATGCAGAATCAAAACAAGTCAATATCGGAAGTGACATGAGAAACGTGCTTGTTCTAGAGACTTCGATTCCCAGGGAACATTTCAAAATCGGCCTCTTTGTTCTGATCTGATTAGATTAGTTAAAAGATATTTTCGCAATTTACTCAAAAATACACGTATCTTGCGCACTGTGAATATTAATATAAAATCCTTTTTATTTTCTATAGATATGAATCTTGCCAGTTTTTTTTAATCTTTAAGAAAGGTAAAAAGCCAGAATTCGAATCTTGATTTTCAAAGCAGAAAGGACTTACTTGTAAAGTTGGTGCAACACTATCTTCCTATCCCTCAGCTTCTTCTGCTAGCCCTGTGCTTGATTAAACTAAGTCGAAAGTAAATATCTCTGGCAATGATTGTCAGACTTGGGCAGTAAAATCACAAAACAAGAGACGTGTTCAAAATTTCTGACAACATCTTACGCCATTCCTATCGATCCAATGAATTTTCGGCCAGTGTCCGTTACTCCAATTTTTTATGACCAGAACTCAAACCAGCTCCCATGGAATTCCCACGGAATTTGTATTGCTCAGAAACATTGGCCTCGTAAAAGAGAGTGATATTTAAAACCCCGAAACAGTTTTATGGTTTCCCTCTATTCTAAATCCGGGAAGGAAATAGACGTTAAGTCGTCATTTGGTCAGCCATTGGACACAAACTGACCATTTCATATTATTCAAGCATAAATCAGCCGAACCAAACGATCAAAATACTATACAGTATGTTCATAAGGTCTGTATCTATTTTACTACAATGTTTAAACAAAAAGAAAATAGTGCTCAACCGAAAGTCTTGCTCGCCTCTACAAGCCTGAAGATGTTCAATATTTTTTCAACAGTTCCGAGATCTTTGAAGTAGAGTAATTGTAAGCTAACAGAAAACCAACTCAGCAGGTGACATTTTCAGCTAGTTCCTGTCGAATGCATAAATGGAGTCACTGTGAGATCGAAACTTTTTTTTTTCTTTTAAGAGTACCTTTATCCTATACCTCTAGCTACAAAGTACAGTCTCGGCTGCTTGGAGGTCACAAGCAGATAAATGGAATCAGACTTTCAGTATGAGATAAATAGATGTATCATTATAATAGGGGAAAGTGCGAAAGTAGAACCCATACTATTATTTTTATTCTCAGAGATTAGTAAGCTGGAAACATGTTCCAGTGCCCCATTAGTGTATGTAGATAATCTTGTGGCCAAAGCTCTAACCAACTCTGAGTCATACTAACACGGACAGACAGACATTTGCTAAATTAAAGTAATAGTAATTCTTCTAAGAAAATGGAAACATAGGCTGAAATAGAGTAAAGATCCTGTTTAGTAAAATAAATACATTGTAAGTGGAAAGCTTCATTGAAAACTTACTACAACATGCTTTGGGGTCCCTTTAGTACGCACAAAAAGATATATCAAGATATGTCCAGTGGTTACTGAGTCACGCTGTCATATACAGACGGATAGCCCTCATAGCTATCCATATCAAGATTTGGTAGTCGGCCTCCTAGTCATAATACCACAGCAAGGGACAATGTGTATTATTTGCATGTTTTTCTAATTGAATGTCTGTCTAATACATACCTGCATAAACGGTACCATTCCTGTGTGCTTTAAAGTATTGCCTGTTAAAGGCGGTCAGGCAAAATTATCAACATAAGTTTCTTCACTTTTTTTACTTGTCTATTAGTATATGTTTGTGTCACTCAGTACAGGGAGAGCTGACTCCTTATTACGCGGATATATGATCTAATGGAATAAATATGAATTGTTTTATTTCATATTGAAACCCTATTTGAAATGATCTCCTGTTATTACTCAGTAAATGTATCATTTGGCCTAGACAACGTTTATAGAATAAACAATTAAAGAAAAGTTGACTGCTGCAGGAATCGAACGTGCGACCGATATAGCAGTGCTCTTACCAAAGGCCCGAATATCTGCTTTTACTCTAAATTCTCATTTTGTTCATTCACAGCCTACACGTGCCCTATTTTTTTTTTTCAACGCAGACAGTTATATTATTAAGGAACTGATATATGATCCGACAGAATATTATGTTTCTAAAAAACGGTTTCTTTGTTCTTTGAGCCCCCTCCCCCCACAGGATTTTTCAAAGGAGTCAATCTTCAATGTAAGTTTATTCAAAATTTGACCCATGGTTTGTGCAGGACATATTAAAGCTCGTTTTTTTTTTTTTTTTAATCTTTTTTTTTTTAATTTGGACTATTTTAATAGTCACAGCCGATCAAAAAGGCAGGAGAAGTATCTTATTCGTTGATCACCCCTTCCAATCTCTTGATTGAATATCCAAACACGACATGCTGCTTAAAGACGTTGGTCAGTTGACCGTTTCTCTTGTATGACTAACCAGACCTGTTTTATTTTTGTTTTGATTTTAAGAAAGACATGCTGTCTGAAGTAATGACATTTTAGTTAAATATAAAAATGATTTAGTTGTTAAATAATGAATTTAACGATTAATAATGGAAAGCGAATTAAAAAAAAGATATTGGCAACTCCCTTCTCCTTTGAAAATGTGAAGAAATTTTTTTCCTGAGAAAACAATGTAGGCCGTAGAAATAGAAATATTATAATAGATCAAGAAAAAGATTGTGCGCCGCACTGCTGCTATGACAGGATCGAATTCTCAGTTTCTTTTTTTTTTTTTCCTTTCTTTCTCTCTCTGTATTTCTTCCTCTGGTATTTTCTCTCTTCCTTTCTTTTTTTTTCTTTGGGTCTTTCTCGTTTTCGTCCTCTCTTTGGGTCTCTCTCACTCTCTCTCTATCTCTCTCTCTCTCTCTCTCTCTCTCTCTATTTGTCACTTTCTTTCTCTCTTTCTTTTTCCTTTGGTACTTCTTTTTTTCTTCCTTTTTACTCACTTATTTTCTCTCTTTCTCTCTCTCTCTCTCTCTCTCTCACTCTCTTCACTCTATACCCCTAGCTACAAAGCACAGTTTCGATTACGTAGTATACAGATGAACAGAATCAGGCTTTTAGTAAGAGACAGTTGGATAGATACATGGATATATATATATATATATATATATATATATATATATATATATATATATATATATATATATATATATATACATACATACATACATACATACATACATACATACATAGACACAATAGATAGATAGATAGATAGATAGATAGATAGATAGATAGATAGATAGATATGAACACTTGAATAGATAGGTAGATAGATATGAACAGATCGATACAAATAGGTGGGTAGATATGAACAGATTCATATATAGATACTTAGATATAAAGACTGGAATAGATAGGTAGATAGTTATGAACAGACCGAGATAGATAGATAGATAGATAGATAGATAGATAGATAGATGATTTTTTGAGGAGCGCGAATGCACTCTATTTATTTATTTCTCTTCAAAAACTGATCAGCAGGAAACATGTTTTATTTTTTCATTCATTCTTTCTTTCTCTGACCCTTCATCTGTTTTTCTTTCATCCTTTTTTTTTCCTTCCTTCCTTTCTTTCTTCCTTTGCGTTACTAACGGTCCTGGATCGATGTCATCGGAGAGTGCACATAAAGCCCTACATAGCTATGCAACACTATCATCTGAGCCATGAGCTGAGTCCTTGGATACTCAATAAGCTTGGTTTGAACGCTTAAATCCTTTAGTTAGGCACAAGATCATGACAACGGGGCTCGCTGTTAGACAAGAACTCGCTTCCCTAGTAAATTGTCTAGCAGAGCTTAATTGTTAAACCTTCACTTTACACCATGCACCCAAATTTCTATTTTCTAAGCTTAGCCCAGTCTGGCACAAGAGCACAATAGTAGAGTACCAATTGAGGATCGGACTCACTTCAATAGCCAATTGGTCTGCGTGACTTGCTCGTTAACCATCGCACTAAGCAGGCATCGATTGTAGATTATTCACTCGTTATTGAGCAGATCTTATTAGACGGGGTGTTGGGGTACATCGTATCCAAGCCCAGGAGTCCTAGGGGGTCGTGGGGCAAAAGGCACACAGCAATTTCCTGGAATCCAGGGAAATGTTGGTATATATTACAAATGAATGGAAACAAAACGGTCAATGGAGAAGAGATGGGGGCCCGAAAGAAACTTCGTAACCTCTAATAAAATTCCTCTCGGGGGGTTCTACGACAAATGAAGACGTGTGGAAAATCTTTGCATAAGGGAAGGGCAAAGGGATTACACGATTTTTCCCGAATTACACTGAATCGGACGAAATTTTAAACTGTTTGGTCTGATTTTTCATCAAGGGGGCTTTCCCCCCCTGGTTTGTATGTTAAAAGCAAATGTGACAGAATGAAATTAGCTAGCAAAGGTTAATGAAGATTTCGAGAGCTCGGTGACCTTTTCAATTGAATAAAGAACACGGAGAAATGTGTGAATATTTGTGAATATTTTGGTAAATGTCTTTGGGATTTAATCATTCTGTCAATGCACGTCTGCCATTTATTCCTCTCTTCTGAGGCTGTTTTTACGAAATGGCTTCCACGGAGAAATGCTGATAATTCTCAAGAAATAAAAGACTGCAAGCAGAAAACGGGAGAATTCTAAGCTCCAAGACGAACTAGCCTTTCAAATCGCGATAAAAGGATTTTGCCTGCAATGAAGCCTTGTAAAATAAAATGCTGCAAAAAGACAAATTAATCCTTCTAGTCATACGCCCACTGAGACATTTCTTGGCGACTCTGCTGTTACATTAGAATACGTTGTTCACAAATGTCTGTAGCTTCATTTAAAGAGTCTGGGGTACGGTTATGGATTAACCATCAGGCTGAGTAGGCTTACGTACGGGGTGCCGGAAAGGAGGGGGTCCAAGAGCAAGGGAATGATTCAATGGAGCCGTACACGTGAGTATTTTGATATTTCAGTATCTTTGTGTATGGTCTGATCGGACTATTTTCCCCGTCTACATATTCATTTTTTTGAATTTTCGTCATGTATCCGCCGGCCTTCGTCGGGTATTTCTATTCCTAGAATGCAAAATCACTTCCCAAAATGCATGTTCGTATAGGACTGAACACGTCACATCCGTTTATATATATATATATGTGTGTGTATATATATATACTTAGAAGGCAAAGCTCCTGATGGTGGTCTCTGGTTCCAGATGGGAACTTTAAACACATACTCAGACAGCACACAGCACTGAAGATGGGAAAAATCCCGAAACATGTCTGGACCATTTACATCTAAGGATTAATAAACCTTACCTCTAAACACTTTACTCCCGAGTCTGTCCTACTCTTTACAGTACACATTAGATACATACATACACACATATATATATATATATATATATATATATATATATATATATATATATATATATATATATATATATATATATATATATCGAGCACTATATGAAATAAATCCATTACATTTCAGAAGTGGCTTTATATTATTGATATATTATTATATTATGTTATACTGCTAGCCTGATTTTTACCACGTACAATGTGTGCATATATATATATATATATATATATATATATATATATATATATATATATATATGTGTGTGTATATATATATTGTGTTTCGGTGCCAAATTCCGAGTTGCTCCCCTTTCATTGGTCAATCAGGTAATTGGTTCGATTGAACAAGGTATGTGTACCGCTTCCTGTCTCTACTCTCCTTAGTGCAAAGGAGAGTTGCTATCAGAGTGACGGATCCCTGATTCTCATCCTAAAATCATTTTCTAATTCCTCCTACATCCGAAATCTTGTGGGACATCGAGGGCGCTTATTTTACAGCAGACGTAGCTTTCAATCTACCATTGTACTCAAGATGTCATGGAGAGGCACGGGCGGCAGTCTCATCATTTCGTCCCTATTTTTTAATCTCTTTTCATTTCACGAGGGCAATTTACTAATATCCACTTCCGACTTCCGAGGCCTATCGTAGCTTCACTAGAGCCAGGTTAACCGTACATTTGGGGAGACACGTTCCTCACTCGGTCTTTTGCACGTTTTCACGACATATATATATATATATATATATATATATGTGTGTGTGTGTGTGTGTGTGTGTGTATGTGTGTGTGTGTGTGTGTGTGTATTTTGTATGAATGCAGATATTAATTCATCCGACATTCTCAGCCTGAAAAAACAACTTGGGAAGCCAAACTTGGGGTTACAAATCTAATCTCTTTACTCAATTCAAAATGTCTCATCAGGCTTAGCTAACTTCTTCTTCAGAAGAAGTTAGCCCTGACTAACGAAACATGTTAAATTCGATAAATAAACCTCATTTGTAACACCAAATTTGGCTTTTCGAATTGTCTCTCCAAGGTAATATACACGCACGAGATTGGAAGGGGTTGTAATATTTAAGTTACAAGAAATTATTCAATGTTTGAAAAAATCCCATCGTCGTCATTTATTTTTCTGTCGTCTATATTGCATTTACTTATCTTGCAATCGGTTGAACTTTTGTTATTTTCAAGTTGAAGCTAAGATCTTTGAATTAGTTTTCCAGTTGTACTAGAAGCGTTATGGGGAAGTGAACATCGGGGTCTGTTAGGGGACGAAAGAGTGGATTTTTACCTACATATCAGAACAATCTATCTTCACTGTTCATAAGGTTGCTACTTATGTATATTACGAATATATCCTTTTGAACCCCCCTGCCCCTCTGTGGACATATCCTTTTGCGCCCCCTCTCCGGAAAAGTGGCCACACCCCTGAAAATGAAGGTGACGTTCGCATTATTTCATTCGTCTACTTTTATTATCCTAAAAAAAAGGGTATGCAACCAATGCATCCTCCCAATAGTCACTTATGGAACTGAAACATAGAACCTAACCAAGAGACAGATCTGCAAATTGAGAACCATACCACGTGCACATGAAGAATTATGCTGGGTCTCATATGGTGGGATCACAAGACAGCACAATACAGCCAAGAAGGCAAGAGTCAGGGACATCATAGAATCCATTAAAATTCTCAAATGGCAGTGGGCTGGCCATGTTGCAAAAATTGCGGACAACCGACGGATATCACGACTCACGACATGGATCCCCCGAGATCACACGCGAAACGTAGGTCAGCAAAGTATTAGATGGATAGACGAGCTAAACAAATTCAGAAAGTTTTTGCTCAGCGAAACCCACGATTGAGAAATGTGACGAATCCTGGGGAAAGTCTATGTCCAACGACGGACTTTAAGAGACTGGTGATGATTTTACTTGAGTAATCTATTATAATCTACTTCCGGTTTCCTAGGCCCGTCGAAGCACCTCCAGAGACCAATTAATCGTGTATCAATTAGAACACGTCCCCTACCCTTTCATCTGCGTTAAACACTCCCGATAGATTGTTCAGATGTGTATGTAAAAAAAATCCACTTGAAAGAGAATTTTTAGAGGTCCATAAAAGCGTTTTTATCTGTTGTTTTCTTGGTTGTCATTAATCATTGAACAAGCGATGTATGGGAATATCAATTATTTAACTTGACCGATGATAAAATGAATGAATCAATATGCCTGAGATAGTAATGAAGAGGAGGAGGGGTGCGGCGTATACCTATTTCTCCATTTCCAGGTATTTTAGTACGTTCAATGTCCACCAATTGAGACATTACCTTATACCTAGTTCCCAAAATCCAAGCCTTACTTGTTCAGTGACCTGTTTTTATCATCGCAAGCAACGTCGATTGCAGGAAAGGGGAAATCACGATTTAAGTTTATTTAAACTAATAACAGGTAAAATTTTCATTGAGAAAATAGACACGTTCCTTCTCCCTTGTATATACATATTTCTCTCTCCCTATTTATACATGCTAGTGAAATAGCAATTGCTTTGATAACGGTATAACTGGGGATGGAAATCCAAAGTACTCAGGGAAAAAATTATGGGAGTTCCTTGAAGTGGCGATCCGTGACACTTAACCAAATCTTCTGCTCACAGATACGCGAAAGGGAATCCAATTCCACCTCATTTTACAATCTCGTCTTTCTTCTTCTGTTGGCGGTTGAGTACGAAAGTTTTTGCTTAGCTAATCATTATTTTTTACTCCATTGATTCCCAGACTTTTCTGAATCACAGCGCCCTTAGTGTAAAAAGTTTTTTTCAGAAAATACTGGGCGATTACATTTGCATGTCTCTGTTTCTAGTTTGTATCGTCTCTTACACAATGCTAATCAATTATTAGATGAAATCTTTTCCATTTGGGTGGAGGACGGTAACTTCTAAGAAGAATTGTATAATTTTGAATGAACTTTTCAATTAACTTACTAGTATTAATCATATTTTCGAGTTTTCCGACGGAGCTCCCCGGGGCGCCGTAGCGCACAGATTTAGTGTCATTGTTTTGCCTTCTTCATGGTCAATTCTCGGAACATTTCATCTATCCCCAACCCTTTTCAATGTCATTTTTTTAAATTATTGGACAGACAGATACACACGTTGAATATTACATTATAATACATATGTATAGTCTAGAAAGCTTAACAGCTTTAAACATTAAAGATTAAAAAAGATTTTTTCAATAGATTTTTTTGTGTCATTTCAGTCACCCATTTCCTGATATCTGTCAATGCAAATTATGTTATCTTCCAAAGTATTTATTCCCAATTTCTCCAATTCTTTGTTCTTGTTAAACAATGTATAAATTGTCTCTTGTTGGAATCATCAGTTGTTTACCATGTAACCGTTACGGGGATTTGAAAAACAGAATAGATATATTAACATGGCACTCCAACAGTGTAGATCAAACATCACCTCTCTTCATTATATACTTTATGCCATACATATAGTTTTTCATTTTATACAAGGTTTTATGTGTATTATATATTAATATTATTTTATACTACGAATAATTTAATTTTCGATACAAGGCTTACTTACGTATGTTACTCTAAAAACGTTTTTAATGATGAGGGATTAGTAAGTATAACAACTGACAACAGACACGACAGACTTGCTGTTCGTGTCATTTCTACTGAATGTTCACCTATGTGGATATCAAATCCGTTGTATCTATTTTATATATTTATATTAAAAAAATGGATATATGATCTAACAGAATGATTATTAATTACGTTATACTATATTCAAACTTCTTATTCGAAATGATCTTCCGTCATCACGCTGTTAATATATCACTTAGCCAAGACAACGCAAAAAGAATTGAGAAAATTAGGCTGCTGCAGGAATCAAAACTGCGACCGATAGGGTAGCCGTTTCAATGTGGTATTGCTCTTACCATTGAGCTAAACAGCTGTCGTTTATGCAAAGACCTAAATAATTGTTTCAGCTCGAAATTCTCATTTTGCTTATCCACAATATATATCTGTTCTATTCGTTTCTTTCAACGTGACAATTATGTTATTAAGAAATGAATATAAGCCGACAGAATGATTATGAATTGTATTATATTATATAGAAACTCTCATCTGAAATGATCTCCCGTCATTGCATGGCTAATGTATCAATTAACTTAAACAGCACACATATATATATATATATATATATATATATATATATATATATATATATATATATATATATATATATATGTGGGGATATGTATGTGTGTGTTCCATGATTTAAGGACGTATCTCAAGACAGAAAGAAAAAGAAAGAAAGAAAGTTAGAAAGTAAGAAAGAAAAAAGAAAGAAAGTATAAATGATAAGTTTACTTAACACTTCGTACAATCAACACCGAGATACTCTATGCTTCTCGTTCGAATTAGTAAATATCTTTCAACTATCTGTGCTTTATGTTACAGGGGTCATCAATAAATGTTTGTTTTTTTTTAATAAAGAGAGAGACTAGGTATTGTATGCCTATCCTTCCTTCATCTCTAGTAATCAACTAAAGATTAATGATTCCCAAACTTTTTTTGAATCACAGTGTCCCTTAGTGTATAAAGATTCTTCTTACTACGTCCGAAGTCAGAAGATACTGAAAACTGCATTTACGTCATGCGCTTACGTTAGGTAAAAAAATAATGAATCGTGTAATTTGAATTTTATATTAGTTTCCTCTTTTAATAATCATAATTGCTTTTAGGATGTTGTTTACTACAGTTTCTCAAATCTTGGAATCAATCTTGAGACAGCCATCCCCATTTCCTGTTCTAAGTTGATTTCTCCAAGATACTTCCTTTTTATCTATCACAGGAATGGAATAAGAATTTGCTGAGTTTTAACACTTAGAAAGAGACATTCATCTTTTACTGATACTTAAAATTCAGATAATTCCGTTGGCATTTTTTGTTTTTATGTTTATTTATCGGAAGACAACATAATAAGATTTTTTCTTTCCCCCTCTCTCTCTCTCTCTCTCTCTCTCTCTCTCTCTCTCTCTCTGTGCAGACGTAAAGGCAGATGGAAAGTGGGCCCCGAATGATTCTTAAATCCATATGAATTGCTCCATATCCTCTTCTTGGAAGTATTTTTGAATTCACTATGGTAAAGCTGAGGTAAGTGTTCCCCGAAAACGGTTATCAAATCACAATTCGGTAGATTCAATCAGTAATGAGACAACTGAGAATGTGTTTATTTACATGCAAGTATCATATCGAGAATGTTCGGCGCATTTCTAGAATAATCCTGGATGTATACCTTATCTATCGACTGTGATTCATCTAGTGCTCAACCGGTGAACTCTAGATGAGTGATTCGCGATAGATAAGATAAGATTTCCTATGACCGGGGATTGAACTATATTTGGTTAGGATTATTAAGATTTTGGAATTTGAGTTGATTCTCGCAAAAAAAATTCACAAATATTTAAAATTTCTATCAGATGATTTTTTTAGTAGGAACTACAGAAATTGTTTCGGTAGAAGAGTCCTTTGTTTCAAAAGATGGATAGGATATATTTTTATCAACAAAATGGTTACCTTTGAGCGGAAGAGTCCATTGTTAAGGACAGAGAAACAAAAGATACTCTGATCATGGTATAAGTTGGTGGATACATTGATACAAAAGGCAAAATTGTTGTTTGGGGGTTTATTTTGGTTTTTTGTTTTTGTTTTTTTTGTTTTAGATGCGTCCATGCATCTCCATATGATACATTTCGGTCGGTCGGTCCCTAATATGTTAAATATCAATTTTCTTAGCCGTACCACGTTGGATTGATGTGAAACTTGTGCCAGACCTTCGGGGGAACCATCTTCATCTTCGTACTACTACCACCACGGATGGTGAACGCTTCCTTGAACTTATGGTTCTTTTTTTCTTTTCCTTTTATAACTGTCTTACTCCGATTCGTCAGTCTTCTATTTTTCAGACTCATGTCACAGATAATATTTTCGATGGAACACCACCCAGAAATCCAGGGGTAGGAGGGTTCTTTTTAAAGCGCCGTTGCTGTTATCGGCTGCGACTCTGAGGAGTAAATTATAAGACTTTGACGATATTTCTTTCTGGATAAGGAATTCTTTGATCTCTAGGTAAAAGAAGAGCAACACGAATCACAAATGATGATTGCTGACTTCCCAAAAGATTGTCCGGTTTCAGAGACACGACATGAAAAAAAATGAATATTTTGAATTCAGAAAAGACCTGGAGTAAAAATAGACATAATCAAGATCTTCATTGGATGTCAACTCTCCGCTGCCAAATATTAATAGATACAAGGCCCAAACAGGGTGGCTGATTTAGACGGAAAAGCGCTAAATTCAACACGTATTGTTGTTGTTGTTGTTGTTTTTGATTTTGTTTTTGTTTCGGCGCTGCGAAAAAGCGCTAAGTTAGAACGGACTAGCTTGAACATTTGGGGCTTTTGGTGGGTATTTCTTTTATTTAATTTAGCGGTTTTTAACTGTTTAACAAGCGCGAAAATAGTTTTTAAGTTGGCAACACTAGACTCCAAATATTTATTTGCCAACAAGTGTACGACGTTGTTTCTGCTCTCACACTCACAAGATCACGTGTGGATGGAATGCAAAGTTTTACCATCTACTAAAAAAATGCACATGGTACAGCTGAGTTCACATGTACTTAGGGAAGTAATTCTCAAACGGGATTGCTTGGCTCCCAGAGGACGTATTTCCGACTGGGGGAAAAACGTATAAATGGAAAATATGTCCCCGTAACTAACGGATACATTTTATACAGTACACACACTATATATATATATATATATATATATATATATATATATATATATATATATATATATATATATATATAAGAAATGGACATATTTGGTCCGACAGGATGAATTTATAGCTCAATGGTAAGAGCATTACTACTTTGAGGCGGCTACCCTTTCGGTGGCTGGTTCGATTCCTGTAGCAGCCCCATTTTCTTCAATTGTTTATTCCATTTACATTGTCTAAATTGAGTGATATATTAACTGTGTAACGACAGACCATTTCAAAGAAGTTTCTATGCACTACAACGCAATATATAATTCATATATATATGAAGAACCTGACACTTCTTTACTCCATCCCAGAGGGTTATTACCCCCACTATATAATACTCAAATCTCTTACAACCCATAACCGACACACACCCATAAGCCAACAGACTATTATCCGAAACATCTCAAATATTTTTTCAAAACAACCCCAAGGAAATCTTACCCACCCAGGAATAGAAAAATTTAAACATATTAAAAGAATAAAATGAATAAATATATGTGAATATGAATTTTTTGAAGGTTTTGAAATAGGAGATTAGAATCGAGTTGAGCCGACTACTTTTATTACAATGTGAATTTCTTATCACTGATGTATTTCTGGACTCTTGAACTATTCACAACGTTATTTGACATGATACTTTAACACCCCAGGATTCTCATCCATCAACCTTTTCTGGTTTTAATCCTTTTATTCTGTTAATCTGTTCTCTCATCACTTGGAGCGTCCCCGTGAAAACCTGCCTCTTTGAGATCTGACCCATGAATGATCTCCGTTCATATAAGCTAATAGATAATTTTCGAGATTCTTCGCTTGATTTCTTCTTTTGAGGATTTCATGGAGATTCGTTGTCCTAAGTAGATGTAGTGGTCTACTCTCTCCAGTTTTGCGTTTTCGATTTTGATCATTATGCGTATTCCCGACATTTTTGTTGTGCATGGGCTTTGTTTTGCCGAAGTTCATATGAAGGACAACTTTTTTGCTTTCTTCGTTCAGTTCATCAAACATTAGTTTGAGGTCCTAGAGTTTCTCTGCAAAAAGGGTGATCACTCTAGGATATCAAGCCTCAGTAGAGCACGCTCCATCCTCAAGAATATCATTAATCCTGAAAAGAAGAGTATACAACCAATGCGTTCTCCCGATAGTTACCTATGAAGCTGAAACGTAGAACCTAATCAAGAGGCTGACCCACAAACTGAGAACCACGC
This sequence comes from Thysanoteuthis rhombus, assembly GCA_963457665.1. Lineage (NCBI taxonomy): Eukaryota > Metazoa > Mollusca > Cephalopoda > Oegopsida > Thysanoteuthidae > Thysanoteuthis > Thysanoteuthis major. Next base: position 40,654,182 of record OY735236.1, on the reverse strand, counting down.
AACGTGCACAGGAGATATTCATGATCAACATCACATGGAGAAACCACAAGACAGCACAGTATATTTGGAGAAAAACAGGAGTCCGAGACATCATAGAAACCATTTGGAAACTCAAATGGCAATGGGCTGGTTATGTTGCTATTCTGCCAACGTTAGGGGTTTCTAACTTTTCTGCAGGAAATGAATTTTTTGGCTTCGAAATATGTTCGGAGTATTCATGTGTAAACAAACAATTCCAGTTTAGTCCCATCTTTTTACAGAACAACTAATTATATATATATATATATATATATATATATATATATATATATATATATATATAGATAGATAGATAGATAGATAGAGAGGGGGGAAGATAATAGGGATGGATTCGTCACACAAATAAGTTTATGTTTCTGCCATCTTTGGGCTTCTTCAAGCGCCTGAAGAGGCCCAGAGAGGACAGAATCATAAACTTGTTTGTGTAGCGAATCCCCTCCCTGCAATATTTCCAGCTCTACTCTAAAACAATTTAACTCTCGGAGTATAAAGTTAAACGTATCGCACACTCTACAAAATAAATCCATCACATATCAGACATTGCTTTATATTACATTACATCATGCTCTATTGCAAACCCGATCAGTATTATATATTTCATTAAGTGAGTTACTGCATGACTTGGCCTATTGTTTCAATATTATATTATTAGGTTTCCAGAGTTTTGCTCTTGTTATTTTCATTTCTTTTCTTGTTCTAACTTTATTGTTTGTTCTTTGTAAGAAAATTAAAAGTAGATACAAATAGATTTGGGTCGGTGATAGCGTCCTTATTTTTCTCTCTTGCTCTTTGTCAGGGCTTTTATGTCTGCTGCGAGTAAAGACGTGGGAAATGAATGATCCTTTGATGATCGTTCAGTAAATTATGGGGCCCTATGTATCCCCAACAAATAAGCAAACACACACACATATATGCATAAGACATGGATATATAATCCGACAGAATAAACAAAGAAAATGGGGCTACTGCAGGAATCGAATGGAGCCCCATTTTTTTTGTTTATTCTATTTGCGTAGTCTTGGCCTAATGATACATTCACCGTTTAATAACAGCAGATCATTTCAAACTGAGCTTTAATATAAAACAACGCAATTAATATTAATTTGTGAACGTGAAGTGATCTGACAGAATGTTGACGAAAGTGACAATTGGAAGATGAAGAGAAAAACTTGTGAGAAAGCAGGTGTTACATCTCAAATTTTTTTCATTTCCATTTCGTGGACATGTTTCAATGCATTTTTGAGAACCAGCCATTTTTTTTTTTTTTTTCAGAAAAAAATTGGCAGCGTCTCCCAGAAGATTTTGCTGTTTATGTGTTTGAGGTCGAGGAAAGAAATGGAGATATTTCTGTGTAGTTTTACTTTTAGAAGCAGCGAGAAATATCCCCTATTTTTTCCCTTGACCTCAAACATGTAAACAGTAAAATTTTCTGTCTAAAATTTATTCTGCTAATTACGGGGCTTTTAAAATTCTCTACCACAAAAAGCTTTTTTCAGAAAATACAAGTCAAATTTCAACACATTCAAATAATGACAACTTATAACAAAAACTTCAAACCAAATTCTATAAGAAAAAACTGTTCTACAAAATAAAATGGACCCAATTCAAAAGAAAAATATTGAGACCCTCTGAAATCGGGACTTCAACATACAATCAATGTCCCGAAATGAACTAGATGCAACCTTTTGATACAAGGTGCAACCTTTCGATAAAGCTCACCAATGAAATAGAAAATCCGACCTGGACAAACGTACGATTGAAACGGGTTCTTTACGGCAATGGTTGACAAACAGGGATTGATTCCCAAAAGAGCAGTGCCCTTACGCTGGCTATGGCCTCAGGTGTCCCTGATTTGGCTACCACATATCACATTATTATTTACTAGCCAGCTCGTTCGTGATTTGTGAAATAGACTTACAAGTGCAAAAAAAATGAATAAATTTAAAAAAAAAAACCCGAAGTAGCGTCACTCACCCTCACTTAGCCCAAAGCTATTTTACCCCGCTAAGATTGATCCATGAGTTTCCCAAGGACACTATCGCGAAGTGAACACAAACTGTCCCAGCCAGAGCTTAACCTCGGCTTGGCAGGGTCCATTTTCCGATCCGTTAGCCACTGGACCTTCTGGCACCTGCACTTGACTCCTTGGGGAGTAATTTCATTGAGGGGAGGAATTGGGAAGGATTGTGTGGCAGAAAATATAATAGTGAAAGAATCGCTATTTGAAAATTCAAAACGTGGGATCACAAGGTGGGGGGATGTCATCTAGGACTCTGAGAACCACCGGGTTGCGAGGGGGGTTTGATAGAAACTAACGTTTGTTCTTGCAAACGATTAATAGTGAGAGCAATTCCTACTGCATTTCCTGTACCAGATTAAACTAAGCTTTGGGGCTTGCAGTAGTGATGGTTAACGAGCCTGTTTTTCAGACCAGTCACATGGAGGAAGTTTGATCCTTATTAGTTGCTCCTCGGAAGTGCAGGTGGTCTAATGGTTGACAGCACAGCGAATGGAATCGCTGAACTGGGTACAAACTGCGGCCAAGATATTTACCTCTAATACCCTTGGAAAAAGCATGAATCCATCTCTTCTACCCCGGGCTGTGGGTAAATAGCGGAGCAGAATGAGCTCTCCAGCCGTGGTAAGCAACCATTCTATGTGACAGACAATTCTGGAGCCCCCTTGTGGTATCTGGATGCCAATTTTGACTTCCTTCCGACAGCTCCTGCAGCCTACTAGACGCCAAACATATTGTTTTCTTTTGGACTACAACAGCAAGGTCGAGAGGGGTATTTTGTTAACTAAGCACCCAGCAATCTCCATACTCTACACCCAAGCTCATGCCCTGAAGAGGTCACTTCAGCGTTATTCCATTGTCTATTAAGATAGGAGGCCTTTCAATCCTCCACTTCATTGAGGCCCTGTGCCAGATAAACCTATAGTTTCACAGAACATTGTGTTAGACCACTGAGTGCCCCACAATGATGGCCTTATACCAGACTAAGCATAGTATATATCTATACAGCAAGAGCATGAAAACATTGAAAAATTGAATTTGAAGAACCAAGTTCAAATTTCAGCCACAGCTCTTGATGGCATGAATCTAACTTTCCCTGTTCCGTCAGTCGTAATTTTGAGTAGGATTGTCACTGGCGTGTCGCAGTAATGTAGATAAGGAAAAGAGATTAAGCAGTCTTGGGCATCATGGGTCCTGGGAGAGCTTAGTAGTTCAAGGGCAGCTACAAAAAAGGAGAAAGGCCATGAGTGAAAATGCACATATAAAATGAAAAATAACCCTGTTGTTGAACCATAGGTGGCTGTGAATGTATGAAATGAAGAAACACGCTTTGCTGAAAAACAAGCATCTTGTTTTTTTGTTGTTTTTTTTTAAAAATTCTATTTGTTCTGTTTGCAAGATGCTTATTTGAGCAAAATAAGATGCAAAAATGTGAATTGCACACATGACTAACCAAGTTCCTGGGACAAATCTCAGTCCAAATCTCTGCAACTAGGTCTTTGAACCTTTTCTCCATTTCAGCTCCACCAGTCATCTCTTTCTACTCCTCTCCTAACTCCTGTAATCATATATATATACATATATATATACGCTTTTGCCTTCTTTCATCTAGTCAAGGCCAATTAAGACCAAATTCACCATTCTCATCCACTTGAACCACTTTATGGCCACTAGAGACTTTATTTGCTACCCTGGACCCTCTAGGTCTTATTCCTTTTTCTCTGCAAATTTTTGGTCTGTTGTATCATGCAATACTAAATACTTTGCGTTTCATAACATTAGGATCTCTTGCACCACATGAAAGAAATTGGTTCTTCAAGTGAAAAAACAAAAGAATGTGTGAAGGACAGATTGGGAAATGGCAGGTGGTAAAGTTCCAAAGGCAGAAAGAAGGCACAATGTCCTAAAATCAAACAAAAGATGGAGATTTTTTTTCTTTATTCAATTTTATTTTATCCAGATTTTAAGGCAATTATACTAACCAGAGATGAAATGAAACAAACATGAAATTAAAAATGCAACTATTTCATTGTTGAAATTATTTCCCTTAAAATAGTTTAACAATCAAATGAATGAGCCATTTTTTAAAAAAAAGTTCATTAAGAAAAAATAAAGATAAAAATAAAAAAAGATTTTCAAAAAAATTTTAAATCACTTGAAAAACTCTTCATTGCAAATGGATATTTTCGTATAAATGAAAACATCTGAAATAAAATTTTAAAAAATAAATTTTTCCTCTGAAAGAATCGGTGCTATAAGGAGTGACAAGAAAAGAAAAAGGTCCATCAAGACGCATAAAAAAAAAATTCTCAGTTTTCCTCTCAATTAAAAACCTAGAAATTTTTTTTTTGATGTGGATCTAGAAATTTTTCAAAATTGCAAACCTAGAAATTTTTAAAACTACAAAATGAATGTAAGTTCTAGGCTGAAGGCATTAAAAGTAGGATCTTCTATTAGGATTGAGGAGATCTCCAAATCAGAATGAAAGTAGTTCTTAATAATAAACTTAACTCGATCCAAGAGATTCACAGACGGAGAGACTGGATTGATTTACACTGGAGTGAACAATGTGGCTCGGGTCCATTGGCTAAATTCACAAACATTTTTGAAAAATATTACAAAAAACACTAAAAATAAAAAAATTAAAAAAAGACTGAAACAGATATATTTCGTTTACTCGCTAAAAAAAAAAAAATAAAAAATGTATTTTTTGTTTTTTTAAAATAATTTTAAATTTAAAAAAAATTTATTTTTTCCTGTTTGCAGCTTTCAAAGTCCTTCCATGAGGAAGACAATTTTTACATGTTTGTCAGGTTCAAAGGATTATTGCTCAATGATATTTTTCTTTTATTTTGATAAACATTAATCAGACCTAATTTATAACAACCGACACAAAAATGTCTATTCGTTCGCCTGATGAAGACAGGAGATCCACAGGTCAAAACAGAAAATTTCTATTTGAAGATGAAGGAAAAACTAGGAAGGGTTTTCACTGGAAATTCTTTTTTCTCTCTTCTTTTTCTGAAGCAACAGAAAAGGCGTCTTTATATCTAGTTTTCAGGGGTGGGGGTTCCAAATCTGAGAATCGCAAACTGTTCGATATGATGCTGCAAAATAAAGTGGGGAAATCCGTGGAATCATATAACACCAATAACAACAAACAGGTGCAGATCCAGGGGGTCTTGACCCTCGACCTCAACTGCTCGAGCAACGCACAATTTTATTTTAAAATACTTGTATATAGAAATTCTAAAAGCCCAAATCAACCTTAGGAACAAAAACTGGATTACCGCTTTGATTCTGGGATCTGCCCCAGACAACAAGAGTAGGGATACCTTTTCATAGAACAGTGGCAAGTTAGTTTGGCAAACCATAGAGTGACTTGGATCCTAAAGAGTGTTTAACACTTTTGGCTTTGTGAATGTCAAATTTTTTTTTTTTAAAACCAAACCCCCCCCCCAAATGAGGAAGAACACTTTTTCCCCTTCTTTCTCACAGCCCACTTTGGTTACAACTTTACTAAAAGGTTCGTTCAACACTCAGAAACCAAATGGTAAATATTCAAATCAGGAATTCTCAAACCAGAGTTGTTGGACCCTTAAAGGTACACTAGTAAAATTATAGGGGTACACAATCTTTGTAAAAACACTGGAGGCTGAAAATAAATCCAACCAGCTAAAACAAATTTTGTGCAGAACTGTCAATAGAGGACGATACGCTGGTGTGTGTCTCTGAAACTGTTCCTCAAACTGAGTTACTCACATCTCGTTAATAAGAAACATTAACTAACGTACAAATACTGAACGTCTATTGTTTGCACTATGGCATCCATATATTTTACTCTATATTCTCCACAAGGGGTACGTGAACACTGCCCGACAGGACAATTGGGTACCCTGGAAGAAAAAGTTTGAGAACCCCAGATCCAGATGTTGGTTTGCCTCTAACTATTTAAAATGATATGAAATCAGGAGAGAAAAAAAAAATTTCTTTCCGCACTGGAAATTGAACCAGCAACCCTCAAATCAAAATTTGCCTTATTGCCAAGCATTTTTTTTTTTACAAGCCACGTTCCCCAACCGGTTTACATTCACTAGAATAAATACCTACTTAAGCAGTTCAGATTTTTACAGGATTATGCGATGAACAGGAGGAAAAAAAAAAAAAAAGATTTGCCTCTTTCTTGTAGGCAACACTTCTTCAGTCCAGTGCTAAAGGCAGGGGCAGATCCGTTGCGAAATAAGTCCATTAAAATTTACTTTTGCGTTTTCATTTTTTTTTTTCATCCTTAAAAAATTTCAATTTCTCCCGGTTACTCAAATAATGCTTTTCTGTTTCCCCAAATTTGATGACCTCTGACCTTCCTGCTTTTCAGCAAGAGAATCACAGAAAAATCCATTTGGGAAATTTTGGACCTGAAAGAAAGAAGAAAAAAAAAATGTGAGTGAAATTGGAACAAGAAAATCCCAAAAATAATTTACAATTTTGTCTTTTTATTAAAGACATCAACTCTACGAGAGAGACAGAAAGGGTGATGCTGAACAAGTCCCTCTCATTATTATTCTTTCTTGGATCTTGATCGGAGAGGGGGAGAAGTTGATACCTCAAGGGAGGCAACTCTGCAGAACCCAGGATTTCTTCTAATGACAGAGCTTTTAGCAAAGATCAAAAGTTCAATTTTGTTTCTAAGTCAGGAAGGCAGAGTAGATCTTTAACAGAATTTAAAAAAGTAAATCTTTGAAGATACGGACCAAAACTACGGGGTCGGGAAGGGTCATGTATATTCTATCGATGGGTTTGTTATTCACCTGGATAATTGTTTCCTGACTATTGAAGAAAAGTCAAGACACTGAGGGATATCTAAGAATTTTTGTCTTGAAAAAGTTTCTCAGACAATCAAGTTCATTCTTTTACTTCTGTCAGTTTCCTGCTGATTCCATCTGGTGGGAAGAAGTTTGGATAATAGACAGAGACTGCAGATGGAGAGTGAGAAAACTGAAAGAACCTGCATACATCAACTGGTTGGCTAAATGTATAAAGCATGCCTGTGTTGATTTGAACTCTGTATGGCTCTCATTGCTCAACAGGGATATGGTAGATAAAAGAACGGAAAGTATTTACAGCCTATGTTACAAGCGTTGGTGGTAGCAAACAAGAATATTTTTGTTATCATCTTTCACTTTGAACTACCAGAAAGAGAGTCCACCTCTTTACACAGGGATAGTACACCTGAAGAAGGCCATAGAATGGATCAACCGAAACATTGTGGGAACAGCAACAGAAAGAATTAATTCAGTTATAAGATAAACTGTTAAAACATGGGTGATTTTTCTCAAAATTATAGACAATAAAAATATTGGGTGCATCACTCACTTTATATTCCAAGAAAGTGACAAGTATTATCTGAACAGGGATTAGAATCATATCAATATATATATATATATATATATATATATATATATATATATATATATATATACATATGAAATGACATTGACAACAAATAAAGTTCACATTAAACACACTGAAAATGCGTGCAGCAGTACTTCTCATCCCTGCCACACGTTATCAGTATTTCAAAGTAAAAACTATCCTTGCCACTTTAAAATACTACCCGTTCTCAACAGTCAGTAAGGCTGAATTTTAAGCGATATATTTATTTAGCTTCTTGAATTCCCCGTCCACCAGAGTGCTCTATTCCTATGGAAGAGCATTATTGTGTATGTGTGTGTCTGTAAAGGGGATAATGTGCACACATAGGAAGTATAAGACAGCATCAATAAAGAAAAAGAAAATTAAATTCACCTGACCTTTCTATCCACCAGTTGCACTTATTTCAGCCAAGGGCTCGCTCTTCTTTTTAGAAGCATTGCCAGAAATATAACTGAAAAAAAGTTGGAGATCATTAAACAATTGAAATTGAGAAAGCATATCAACAGTGAGAGAAAGACGATTGAAACAAGGGAAGCAACTCTTTTGAAACAAAGGGAAGTAATTCATAGAGAAGGATGAAAATTTAGTCGGTCATTTTCATGTTAGTTGTTAATAAGTTCTCATCATTCGTGAATCGAGTGATTGCTTCGGAACGGTTAAACATTATCAAATTTCTCTTTTTTCAAATAGATCTGCTTCGATGATTTCCAAATAATGGAAAAATTTGTTGTTGCGGTTCGTAGGGCAGATTTTTTGTTTTTTGAATTGGAAAAAAACAATACAAAAACAAAAACACCAAGTTAACCAGAGGAAAAGTCAGTTAAAAACAAATATTCAAACTTCATTTCAATCTTCAGAAAATTTCCCCAGAATAAATTTCGTCAATAAACAACTCGTTACTTCGGGTGCCATCAAATGAATTCTCTCTGTAAGTAGAGAAATCCACAAGCATGAAATCGTGCGAAGTAGACCTCCAAGCCCAGCCTCAAAACTATTCAAACTATTTGTTCATCATTAAAATTCTCAGAGGATACTTACTAATAGTTAATGAATCTGCAGCCTTGAGTTGTTTGGGCAGCAACGTTTGTGAAGTGACAGGAAAAAAGCAGCATATTTCGTGGCTGGACTTTCAAAGCAAATCGCATGAAGAGCATCGAGTATATCGTTAAGGCTAGAAAAAGAGAGAAAAAAAATTCTTCTTTGAAATCAAAAAAAAAATATCAGATTCCGTCCCAACATTTTTTTTCTCCCTTCATAAGAAAGAATACTTGGAAAGGAAGAAGTTTCCTTTTTGTTTCACAAAATTCTAATTTTACCATGAAATAGTTTGAACTTGAGGATAAAAAAGAATTCTGAGAGGGAATCATAGATTTGGACTAATTTCTGTCTTTGTGAGAGGAAAATGTTAACCGATTTGACAAAAAGTACCTGAAGTGTATGAAGGTGCTGGTGGGGGTTGGGGTGGCTTTGAGATTTTTGTTTCAGGATGTTGTCTCATGCCTATTCTTGGATGTAGTAATTAAGTCAATAAGTATGCATATAAATTTATCTATTTATAAGATTGAATTGCTCCCATGTTTTTTTTTTTACACATGAAGCTATAAATTTGTCTCCAGTTCTCAAAATAATCGACAGAGACCCGTTTATTGTTGGTCGTATTAATGGGTTTTTACAGGGCCTAGAGGTTGAACTGCTTTACAGAGCTGAAGGGTTCCAACTGCCCTGTGTTGGCCAGATCTGGATGGAGAAGCCTTCCCCAAGGGCATTAGTGCAAAGTGAATACAAACTGGCCCAGCCTAAGTTTGGTCTCAGCTTGACAATACCATTCTCAGTGGTATTAACCATTAGGCCAACTGCACCTTCTTCATGAAAATTTACGGTAGGATGAAATGAAAATCCATTCAGGAAATTGTTTCACATCAATTATTCTTCAAAAGCAAGCAGAATATAAAAACAGAATCTCTTTAATTGCAAAAGACTTTTCCCAGATAAGTAAAGATCAAAAGTTGAAAGAAGTGTCAGCAATTAAATTTTTTTATGTGAAAAGAAAGTTGGTAATAGGACAACTATTTCCTGGACAAATGTATCTTGGTCATTGTTAACCCTTGACATTTGGATCCATTTATTTTATTCTTTTTTTTTTTTTTTAACATTACAGACATTTGAGCCCTAACATATCTATATTTCATGTTTGATGTAATTTCTAATTTTTCCAGGACACAAAAAAAGAAGAAACACAAATGACCAGGGTACATATGTCCAGGATGCAAATGTCCTCATACTAGTTAAGATTGTGTCATTGAGGGTGGGAAGCCATATTATTTCTTGCTCAATGTTTTCAAATCTGTTTTTAAGGACAAAAAATGAATTCTGGAAAAGGTAAAGCAAGAAATGAATTTATAAAATGCCTGCCAATCCAAATAAAAAGATGCTACGATACAAATTTATCCACTAGTCTGAAAAAGAAAAAAGGAAAAAAAAAAAGAAAAAAGAATAAATAAATAAATGAATGAATAATTACCTAGCGTCATCTTGCCACTTATGAACTCTGGATCCTTTTTCACATCGGCGATGGCGGCGATTGGAAGACCCCAGTTTGCGACTGAATTTTATTTAAGAGAAATACAAGATCATTTCATTTCCTGTTTCTTTAAATGACTACCACTGAGAAGAAAAACATTCAAATGGAAGTTTCTTTTTTAACTCTTAGATTCATGAACTGCTTGAAATAATTGCAGAACTCTTCAATGAATTGAATTTTAAAACATGGAAGTCTTTTGTAAATAGAATTGAAGAAAAATGAAAAATAAAAAAAGAAAAAAGAAAAAAGAGTGAAAAGGAAATAACTTTAAATTACTTCCCTTGGTTCAATATTTAAATTCCCTAATATGAATTTAAGAGTTTATGATTCAACAAAAATAAATGATAAAGAAGAAATTAAAAACAGAATGCATCAAACGTGGAAAAAACAGTTTCTCATTGAATCTCCAATCCCTGTAAAATACAAGCAGCAACAGGAAGCAATGGGTAGAAAAGTGAATGTCAATCTATATAACTCTATGCAACAGACAGGGTGGGTGGGTGGGGGGTGGTAATGATAAAGGGTCCGCAGCCAAAAATGCAAATTGATACCATGAATTCAATATTGGGGCAACTGAGCCTAGCGTCACACTGGATTCAAGATCCATCATGAATTGGATCCACGATGACCAAAGCTTTACGATGGATCTATCATCCAGCAGGATCAACTGGTCAAGTTATCCATTGCACAACCATTGAAAAACAATTATTGTCCAGAAACCTGTTCCATATATTAGGATTCAAGTACTGCATATTTCAGTTGATAAGATGACACTTGAAACAATCCCCAAAGTAAAGTAATCAAATCAAATAGGCAAGATACAAATACAGTGAAGAAAAGCTTGAAATTCAAACTAAAATCGGGGTCTTGTCTTACCTGAAGGTCACCTAATCTACCAAAATATATGATGAATGTCATCCATTTAAAATCAAAATAATTTTTTAAAAGGTCATTAGGTTGATTTTAATATTGTAGTTCATTAGTTTCTGTTCAAAGATCAAAAATGGTAAAAATGTCAGAATATTTCTTATATGGAAATTTTCAAAGTTTCAAAACCATCAGATTAGAATGACTGTTTCAGGTAATAAATGAGATTTTTGTTTCACTTCTAATTGCTCCCCATTGCTTTTGCTAGAGAAGCAGAGCTTTAAAACAGAGGTTTGGGGTGATTAATTAAAGAATTTAGGATTAGGAGTTAGGGTTCAGGTTCTTTACTGATTAGAGTAATTGTTACTGGTACTAAATGATGTCTTTGCTTTGCTTCTTGTTGCTTCCCTTTGCTTCTCATTTTATAAATACCCTTAAACCTCAAAGAATTCTCAGAGCAAAATACAACTACACAGGCATTTTTATTTTCTGAAGCCAAAAAGAAAAAACCTTTTCAATATACCATATATGCCGAGATACAAGACAGGCATTTAATTGAGAAAAAAAGAAAAGAAAAAACTTCCAAAGTATTATGAATAGGGGGTCATCTACCACGGCTCGATATTGAGAGTTATGGAGCTTAAACTGGAGCAGTAGTCCCCCCACCCCGATTCCTTTGTAAACCATTCATCTTATCACTCGACATGTATGGTATTTTCTTTCCAAAAATGGAGCTTCGTCACTTCTTGTCAATTAATTTTCATTTGCTCAACAAATACAAATCATTCAATTAAAGATTTGGTCAATTGTATAAAAATATGAAAACTATTTTGTTTTAATGAACTGCGTTATAGTTGTTTCTTGTGTAATCCCAGTCTTGATTAGAAATCACAGAATTTCAGGGTAGGCTACAGTTCTAGGGATGGTGCAGGTGTCTGCTACCATAATCATCACCAAAAAACTGAATAATCAGGTTATAGTAGAATAGAAAAAGTTAAAGTGTCACGTCTCTTGAGAGACAACCCTCAATGGAGTATGACAACTGGCAACAAATTCTCAGTTTCTTTTGCATGTTTCAGCTCAGTAATCCTTGCAAGACTCCTTGTAAGTCTGGTCGAGACCAGAACTTGATACCTGCAAGTTTTTTTTATGACCATCCCTTGGAAGGATACAAGTCCACCGAAGGGGTACATCCACCCTAATCACATAGCATAGAGCGTACACAATTAGCTGCTGAGAACACAGAGGAATTTGTCCTTATGAAGAGTTTTTCACATTCTTTGCTCAAACCAGAAATCAAACCCAGGACTTTCTGCATGTGAGACAGATGTGCTAACCATGACACTATCCCAGCAGACAAGATCACAAACAATGCCATGATGAAAGCTTACAATAATTATTCATTGGTGACATATAAAACAACTATAATGTAGTGAATCATGTTTATTTATGAGCCTCATGAAAATGAAAATTTTAAATACCTGTACAGTTCACAGCAAGTTATCTCCCTTACACATAATCTAAGAAAAATTGTCCTATCTCACAATGTAAACAGAATTTTTTTTTCTAATTCCTAGATTAGCCCCGAAATTTTGTCAATTTTTTTGGCCCGACCTTCTGTCAAATTGAGCTGAAAATCATTGAAAACATTGAGAGACAGCATGGAAAAACAAAGAGACAGACAGACATAGGTGGATACATAACCTCTATCCAATATCGTTGGCAAAGGTAATTAATGATCAAGCAATAAAAAAATAAAAAGTGGTTTTCGGTCATTACCTTGTAAGGTGATAAATCTGATTTAGAATTATTTTCTTTCATTATAGAGGCATAGGGTTAATTGTGCGATTAAATATTTATTGAGATTTCATGAATTAAAGGAGAGGTTCTTACATTGAAAAAATATTCTCCACAAATTCATTCTTTTTACAAAGTAACATTTTCATAAATAAAATCAGCAATAAGGAGTAAATACTGAAAGCTTTATTCATTTGATTCAGGATTTGAATTCAGGGAAAAACACATTTTGGAAAGTTATTTCTCTTCTCTAGACAGTGAGATTTGTCTACCCTAGATGATGTGACAGACTTAATTATATTATCAGATTAAAGCATGATGGACAAACTGACACATTGCTAATTATAAAGTAGATTTGGGACCTTATAAAAAACAAAAAAAATCAAGTCTTTCAGAACTTATAGAAGTTTCAAGGGAGACAAATCAGATAGTATCAACAGGATTCTGCCTCATCATTTTATTGTCCCTCTTCGGCTTTCTCTGATCATGATCTGAGCATAAAGCAAGTCAGTTTCACATAAGCAACAGAAAGAAGCTGACTAAAATTTCTTTGTCTGTCTTTATATGTCAAGCGCTTTGTATAAGTTTCATTTGGTTCTGTAATGAAGTTAGTTTGTATTATTTATTATTAATGTCATTGTCCTTAGCAACTTTTAGTTTTCAAATTCTACTGCCTGAATGCAAAAAAATGAAAATAATAATGATGAGTGCTTGAGAGTGCAGATGATCAGACAGGAAGGAAGAAAAGAAAAGAGGTTACAGGAACTTATACTAAGTTACAACTCAATAGAAAGAAATAACAAAGATTAAAAAAAAAAACAACTCACAACTGTAAACCTTTTTGGAGTTACAAAGACCTGAGCCTTAATCTAAACAAGCCAACCATACTATTGGATTATTCAAATGAAAGAGAAGCAAATCTCTACAGGCAGCTTGGGCATCTGCTAAGAAGAAAGTAAGCTCCAACAGAAAAGTTATGACTTAAGGATTTAACTCCCTTGATAAGCCAAGCATGCAAAGCTTTGGCTCAAAGGTTGGGAGTCAGTTACACATACACTGCACTTTATCTTAGAAATGGAGTAATGTCCAAGGATTAAACTTCCTTTGGAATTAACTCAGTTGTATGACATGAAAATTCATTTAAGATTCTACGTTGCAAGGTTATAAGAACCAGCTGAGATTTGCTTTATGTATGAGTTTTGTCAATTAATAGAAAGATTTGTGATGAAATAGAGAAAATGAATTGAATACAAAGAGAAACACAAAAGAAAATATAAAAAGAGGAAGGTGTTAATTGGAACAATAGAAAAAAAAACAATCCGAGAGGAAACGACACTCACCTGGTCCCCAGAAGTGCTACGAAAAGAAAAAAAAAAAGCCAAAATATTTTTATTAAAAGATAAAAAGACAAGAGATAAATGACCAGAAATATTGTTCAGTCAACAAAAAAAAAAAAAAATGATTTTAAGAAAATATACCTTCAATGTTATAGAAAAGATTAAATTAGTTACTTAAAGAATGTAAGAATACAGATTATTAAGAAATACATAAATTACTCTCTAATCATTTTTTACCTTCGACTAACTACTCTATCGCAACACATATACTGACAAATTTTGCTTAAAACCAGGTTTAGCTAATTTTTAGCAACTATTAAAATTTTGAAATAAATTTTTTTTTAATAATCTGTATACATTCAATTAAAATATATATTTGCCAATTAAGGTAATTAAGAATAATATATGTCTAAGTATGATTAGTAGAGAAAGTATTGTATCATTTAGTCATGGAATCAACCACTTTCCTTGCATCAAGGGAGGTAATCCAAATAATTGACTAGAAAGAAGAGAAAACAAGCTAAGTAGTTTATTGGGTGAGTAACAGGAATTTTTGCCAAGGAAACTAATCCATGTTTGTATAACATTTAGATAAAAATGTGGTGGGTACAATGATTGGAAGGGATAGGGGAGAGTAAAAGCATGAGATTGTCAACTACCATGGAATTTCCACTGATCCAGATAGTCAAAAATAATGGGGTTATGTATGAATGGGCACCAAGGACAGCCTCAGGTATCCAAATTTTAAGTTGTTGTTTCTTAAGGTTCAACTCAACTCAAACTGTTATAATGTGGGATCAGTCGGAGTTTCAAGATATAATCTTTATTGTGGTGTCATAATAGGAAGAAGATTTAACCAATGAGATGGGTTAGCGCAAACTGAGAAGTGGTTAGTATACATATATATGTTTATCATATATATTTAGATACATTAGCCCATTATAATAGAGTTCTTTTAGGTTTAAATTAGCCAAAGCAAATTTCTTTTTGGTCGGATTCAGAGTCAGACTATTCAACTTTTAAGGGACAGCCAAAGACTGTAACTTTGCATTTCTTCAAGATTATTTTCCAAAGTATGCCTCTTTATCAATGGAGGTCATTACTGTAAGCATTCTAATGCTGAATATTTTCAATGATTTGTTTGATTTTTTTCAACATTCTTACCAGTTGATCTCTCGATCTAAAACTTTCACATGACAAGTTTTCGTAAAAACAAAAACAATGTAGAAAAAACCCCCAATCCCCCCCCCAAAAAAAACAGTCACTTATGACAATATAAGTTACTTCTTGCCCTACTAAACTACAAAGGATATTTTCTCAAGTCATAGGAGAGATATGGGTGTTTTGTCATCTAACCAAGTTAAAAGAAGAAAGGTTCTCTTCAGTATTGAGACAATTTTCAAAATATTTCAAAAGATGCCAAAAAGATTTTCAAAAAGCACATTAAATGAGGCTTGATCAAAAAAACCTTACATCCAAGTAATTAACGTTAGAAAGAATTTGTTTTACTCACCGTGCTGATGAAGACGAGACATGAAAAAGAAAAGAAAATATATATATTAGATCTCAAAAGATCCAATGCAGACAAAAAATATATCAGATTTCTAACATTCAATCCAAGTGACACAACAGAAAAGAAACAAAAAGACCCTAAGTCTGGTTGGCCACCTACATGTAAAGAGCTGACCAAATTAAACACACACACTTATTTCACATGGAGGAAAAACAAAAATGTGGTCTGGTGGTTAGCAACCTTTATTACTAAAAGTTTGATCATCACTCTATGAGCTCTGTAAATAAAGACAATATTCTCAGAATATTATTTGTATATTTTTAATCTTCATACAGTCTGTCAGTTGTTGCTTCCACCTTTATATTATGACTCATTCTTCTTATTATATACACTAGAATTACAGCAAAGTCTAAGATAGATGAATATCCCTTCCTTAATAGGCGTGGTTACAATAATTCTTTTTAACAATACTAGGGTATGCCCATTCCAAGGGTGCATGTTTGGAAAAGGCCAGACTTCATGGTGTCAGGGGTAGCGTGCCATAATAGTTACGTAAAATAATATATATATATATATATATATATATATATACACACACACACACATATATATACACACACACATATATATACACACACACATATATATACCCACACATATACACATATATATACACACACACACATATATATATACGTATATATATATATATATGTAAAATACTACCGAGTAGATTAGCTGAATTTTTTTAATTGAATTATTTAAATTATTTTTTTTTCAAAAGAAGTGCTCAATGTATTAATCATACAATATAGAGCAACATACAAAAAATTTGGGACAGAAAACACCTGACACACTTTTCTTGGTTTAACAATCGAACCCAGAAACATGTGTTTGGTAATTTCTCTCCCAGATTTTTAGTGTGTATATATATATATATATATATATATATATATATATATATATATATATGCACACACAATCTATTTTAGATAACATTTGATATCTTTCAAAATATAATGCTTAATATTAATAAAATAGAGTTATATGATTGAATAAATAAAAATGTGTGATGTTTTCTCAGAACAAATTAAGGAAACATCACAGATTTATATACAAGATGAAATCAGACAGTGTTTAATATAATTTGTTTTTAAAAATGATTCAATATCAAAGTCTGAAAAGGATGGAACTAATGTTGAAAATTGGGGTTGGGGGCTCAAGTTGAATTGGTGAATAAACATTGCAAATATGTGTTCTCTTCAACTCAGTTCACACATTTCAAAGTTTTGCAGAATTTAGTTTAAATTTCCAATCAAAGTCACAGTCAATAATTGAAAAACTGTAGTATCAAAATTTGAAGTCTTGCAAAGAAAGAAAAAAAAATTCCATTGAAGAATGAATATGGTAAAAAATATTCTATTTATGACATCACTGGCATTTTCCACAGGAAAACATCTTGAATAGAGTTAAGAGTCATCTAAATTCTGGAGAATCTATACGATATAATAGACCCATCAGAATAAGGCCCTAAAAGCCTTTTTTTTTTGAAAATAGAAAAAAGTATATTTTTAAGGGGTCTAGTGGTATATGATGCCAATTTTGAAGTCTGTAGACAAAATAGTATGTCCAGGAGTGTTGGAACAAACGAACAAGCATGTAAACATACACACGCACATATATATAAGGATAGAGCCCTTTGCCATCTTTGATGGCTACCGTTGTTCTATATTCTGTGGCAAGTGAGCAAAAAATAGGGCTCCATGGGTACCTTGATGATACAAATGTAAGAGTGGTATAAATCCCTTTGTTCCAATGAGTAGGACATGAATATTGATGAGGATAAGGTCAAAATTGTTTGGAGGCCCTAAATCAAGCTGATGGCCAAAATGGCTTCCAAAATAATTTTGAAAGTCATTTGGAATCTATTCAGGTGTCATTTTTTGTTTTAATGTGTAGATCATAGATAATGATAGTAAAAAAAAATATGAAAAGTGGAGATAAATAAAGCATTATTTTGGTGATGAACAGTTCAGTTACCAACCTGAAGATGGAACAGAACCAATTAATCACCCCTAATCAAGTTTGTAATACTCTAAAAAAAAAAAAAAAAAAAAAAAAAAAAAAAAGAGAGTTTTTACAAAATATCATGAAGAAGAGAATGAAAAAGAGAATGAAGAACCAGGTCCTTCATCACAACAAAGGATTGTAGTTACACGAACTCATGTTCCAATTTATGACAAATCCAAATGTTCCTTCTGCAGTAAAAAGGATACCTACAAAGAGAAACTTAGTAGAGTTGCCACTGACAACACTAGAGGTAATTTGAGTAAGGCTGTGCAATTAAGTCATAATTAGTGATTTGGTGTCAGACTTGTAATAGACGTAATAAACCAACATAAATGCTGGGCTATGCATGTTACCAATACATTGAAAACAGTATTTCCCACACTGATTCTAAAATCGATTTTATTGGTGCTCTATTAGAAACTCTAACCGAAGGAAAAGCATTTAATTTAGGAGAAACAAATCTGCATGTTCTGCGAATGGTTTCAGTCAAAATGAAATAACGAATCACAAGCAGCTCAAAGAGGTAATTGAATAGAATAGTCCGAAGAAGTAATTGATTTCAGCTGCCCAAAACGAGTAAATGAGCCCCGTAAAGTTTTGATGAAATGCATGAGGGACGCACTCTTAGAAAATGTCAAATATGGGGAGTTGTGTGTTCTGTATCAAGCAACTGTTGTTTTTAGAGAGGAAATAAAGTGTATCGTTGGTATTTTGAGAGCTCTTTGCTACTAGATATGAAGGAAATAATACCAAGAGAAGGGTAAACATTCTTCAAATGGTGTATTTAAAGTAAGTGTGACAGGTCATCCACTGAAGAAATGAAACACAAAGATATGAGTTAAGTAATATCTCTCATTAAGTCTTCACAACATACTAAGAGGCAACTTAAAAACATATCAGGTTTACCATTCTGCAATATACATGAAACACCTTTACTAATTGCAGTTGGTTTTGACTCAGCTTGAAAAAAGAGGATAGCCAAAATGTCCCATTGGATAAATTGTTCTATTGATTACCCAAGAATATTACAACTGGACACTCAGATTGCATCATAAATACTTCAAGAAATTAGAGAGAATTCTGAAACATACCTTCCTACATATTTAGTACATGGAAGATTTATACACTGGACAGCAATTAATCTAGATTTCTGTGCGGTAAAAGAACACTGTTATAACAATGTATTAAGGTCAATAAAAAAAAAAATAGTAAACTTGTACTACTCTCTCTGAAATCTCCAACTGACCAATCATAATTAGATGCAAATGATCCCCTTCCTGTAATCATCCCTTTTCACAAACTTCACAAGTTCATTTCAGAAAAAGATCCCATAATTAATGGATAACCAATTGGGACCTTTCACCAAGTGAAATCTTGCTATGAGATACCACTATATATATATATATATATATATATATATATATGACATATTTAACTAAGGCAGTGCCCGTTCCAAAAGTGCCTGTTTGGAAGAGGTTGGTTTTTATGGTGTGTGGAGTAGCCTGCAAACATTGTCATGTGAAATAATGTTCCATCCGTCATACCAAAGTATAGCTTCAAAGTATTTCAGTTACCACTCTTCAGTGTGGCTAATTTAGATATTTTATATTTGAATTTAGACGATTCCAAAGAGTGGAAGCCAAGGGAGATTGATAAGTTCATGGTCTAAGGCAATACTTTTTAAATTGGTGAATAATTCACCCAAGGATGAATGAAATTACTTTTGGGTGAATGAAACCTAAATGACAATTTACCTAGATATCTATATTAGAAACAGTAAACCATAAGTGTCAACATAGGATTCCTCAGTTTCTAAGCTGGTCTGGCTGGCTAAGTACGTATGTATGTATGTATCACGCATACAGGCCGTACCAATGGGATTAGAGGGCTGAAAATTTAAACATTTACTCCTTATCATATCTAGAAAAGAAATTCAGTGTTTATTTAAATTTTCTCCCCCCAATTGGTTTTTAGTGGGGGGTTCAATCTACAATGTAACTTAATGTTAAATTGATCGCAAGTTTGTGTCCAGCTGCATTTTAGTGATCGAAGTGCGAAAGAAGTGACTTGTTAATTGATCCCCTTTTTCCAAATTTTAATTTGTTCACATGATGTTTCTATTGAGTGACTAACCAGACCTGTATTTTTAAATACTGAGAAAAAAAGCACTGTCATTTTTACGTTTTTTTTCTCAACTGTGCTTTTTTGATTTCCAAGAAGGATATTTCCCAAATTTACAATAATATAACATTCGAAGGGAGACCTGACAAGCCCATGATATAAAATAAATGATGTGACAACCATAGAGATATTATATTAGGAAACATATTTCAAACGGCACTGGGAATTTACTGAGTAGCAAATCAAACAACTGGCTATATAGATGAGTAAAGAAATGAGCACCGTGTGGGACTCAAACTCGCATCCACTAAGAAGGAGTCTTGAAGCGACTGTGCTCCAACAGCACTCTTGGTACTTGCATTGGTGGACTGTTCTATTTGCTATTCGGTTAATTCCCAGTGTTAGACAAAATAT
Organism: Thysanoteuthis rhombus; assembly: GCA_963457665.1. Classification (NCBI taxonomy): domain Eukaryota; kingdom Metazoa; phylum Mollusca; class Cephalopoda; order Oegopsida; family Thysanoteuthidae; genus Thysanoteuthis; species Thysanoteuthis major. The sequence goes on along the minus strand of OY735236.1, from coordinate 40,633,993 downwards.
GTTTCCAAACATAATGTCTCCATGGTTGACACATTCTGTCAGAGATAAACTGTCCAATCTGATAATGAATAAAATTATACACAAAAAAGAATAAGACAAAAATAATTAAAAATATCAGGAAATTTAGTTATCCTTGCAAATCTGGCTCTAAAAAGACTTGTGTAAATTAAGAAAGAAGTTACCACCCTTTATAGTTGGTTGATATAGCTAGATTTTTTTTCATTTCCAATAGATATATCATTCAAAGATCATAATAATTATAATTTACATCTATTTTCATTATTGTGTTAATTTCTGATCAATACATTGTATAAATGTACTTTATGGAGCCTTTGTATGAATTTTAGAGTATACTCAATATTTTAGGACTCTGTGTATTATTTTTAGAGCACACTTGACAATTTTAGCTATAAAGTTAGTTGGAAATGAAAAATACAGAGAAACTAATACAGCAACTTTTTGCCATTTTTAGCCACAGAGGGAGAGATGACTTTTTTCAATATTGATACAAGTCATTTAAATGCCTGATTATCAAATTCAGTTGAGAATGAATGAGATTTGCAATGAAGAGTTGGGGGTGAATAACACCAAAATATTTCAAGAAGCACCAAGTCTAAGGTTCAAGGATATGAGTTATAGAGTTCCAACTAGATTCTCATAGAGTTCAACTCTTTAAATTTGAGGTTCATAACTGTTCCAGAAAATTGAAACTTGTGAGTCAGTAATTGTTGAATCATTAGCTACCATGGCATCAAGGGCTCATCACCCAAATAGATTCACGAGGACACTGCAGTATCACTAAACAAAGATCCTCCTTCTGAGAGCACTTGATATCAAAGAAGCAAAGGACTGTACAAATGACAACATTATCCATATCTCAACAACTGCTGATTCTCAGTGGAAAATTTTCTGGAACAGAAAAATAAAATAGTCATTATTGTATTTCAGATATATATATATATATATATATATATATATATGGATTCTCAGATTTTGATTATTAATTACATTTTATATATAACCGTTCTGGCACTGGAGTTTCATCTTTCATACACTACCCCCCAGTGGAATGAATTATGGTTGCGTATCCTTCCATACATTGGTTGGCTTTCCTTTATATATATATATATATATATATATATATATATATATATATATATATATATATATATAACATGTATCAAATTTCAACAAAATATGTGAAATTCTCCCCCCCCAAATTTTTCTCTCACTTATAATGTACTTCTCAATTAAGTAAAAAGAAAAAAACATACACATGTATAGTCTAGAAAGCTTTACAACTTTAAGCACTAGACATTAAAAAAAATTTGTGTCACTTCAGTCACATGTTTCCCAATATCGGTCAATGCAATTTATGTAATTTTCTTCAGTGTCCGCCCCCCCCTGTTTCACATATACTTCGTTATGTTGGTATATATATATATATATATATATATATATATATATAATTAAATACATAAATTTTGTCTATGAAGTTTCACTTCATTCATTTGGTATAAATACGTACGACTTGTGGTACACATTTCACACACACACACACATATATATATATATAACATACACACACACACTGATACATGAATTGTTCACTGAGCTTAGCTTATTCCAACACATAAAAACCAGGAAAATGCTTTAAAAGATTTTGCTAAAAGTTGGCAGAGGAGCCTGCCTTCCTTGAAAATTAGCATTTCACTGAGCTCAAAACATGATCAAGTGGCGATGGAGGGAATTAAACAACTATTTCTCCATCAAAGTAGTCCAGATAGATAGATAGATAGACAGACAAAAGTTTCTGTGGTATCCGTGCAAAAATGTCTTCGGTCTTCCATTGCTACTGTAAGCATCAAGGTGTGCCAATGTCCCTTCTCCTCATTGCAATAGGAAGGTGCCTCCAAGTGTTACTATTTCTAGTTTTCCCTTCAACCAAAGACAAACCAATTTCAATATTCATCCCATATTGAATATAGTTTAATAATCGCCTGTATTTCACTTTGTTTACTTCAATGATTTACAGATTCTAATAAACTTATTTTTGAATTTATATAAGATTTTATATTTATCATGCTCATCTCGGAAGGAAAGTATTTTCTTTTCTCAATCATCCTTATACTAAACAGATCCTTTCGCACCATTGTTCTCATCAAGGTGGTTGTCTTTTTGGGTTTTTTTTAAACACAACATTTCAGCCATTCTACGCAACAGGTGTAAGTCTTTATTGAAAAGTTTGCTAGAATGTAGGGACAACCACCCTATTTGATCAGGAAGGGTAAACTGTACCGCTAAAATCAGCACTGTGATGTCAATAGCTTAATGGACATAAGAAAGAAAAAGTTCTTGTAAAATATTTGAAAATTTCGCCAAAGTAACTGATAATCTGTTATTCCTCGTCCTTTTGTTTCTGATTTGGTCAATTCCTCTAGATTCATCTTCGAAATGCGTCTTGTAGATCAAAGTGTTGTGAGTTCGATCTTTACTGGTTGCACCACGCGTGTAGCTTTGTGCTGCATTGAGTCAAGTTTATCAAATAACTGAATATCTTGTGATGGGTTAATGGTTAAGAAACTAGTCTGGTGGACCATTACTACTATGTAGTGATTTCAATCTATACTAAATGACCCACATTTGTTATCTTGTGCTGAACTAAGTTTAGTTAAACCACACTTGGCACCACAGTTTGTCATTTAAATCTGATGATGTAGAATTGATTTCTGTAGAGACCTTGCCAAAACCTGGCGGACATTACACGTAGGTGCATTCTCAAAAAACCCAATCCCTCAAAGGGACTGGTTGCTTCTTTTCTGTTTGATCAAAGGCAATTGGCAGTTGCAGAGAGAAATGGCCAACACAGAGAGAAACTTCACACGTGGCAGAACGTGCAGAGAAGAAGTGAAATTCTACCTGACATTGCATATTGATAGAAATCGGCAAATCTTGTACACACGAATATTTTGAGTAGGATACTTGCTCTAAAACAATGATTGACCAACTAAGTCTCACTGGCTGAAGTCAGTTCTTACTGTGTTCATCTTTATTCTGGCTCTGTGTTGAATAAAATAGGGTGCTTGCTTTGAAGAAATTGTTAACAAGCTTGTCTCGCAGACCATTCTTAGTTTAATGAAATCGATATTAACAGTGACCCACTCTTGCCTTGTATTAAACTAAGCTAAACTCAGTAAACTTGGATCACTTCAACATCCAACCCCCTTAGAATGGTCATTTGAAAACCCTAGGGTTTTTATAAGTGAAATCCCCCACCACCAACAAAGCAGTCCAAGTGGGAGAAATGTTTTTTTTTTTGATAAAATTAAAGACGACGTTGTTCACTCATATTGTAATGTTCTGATTGTTTGTATAATAGAAGGTTCGATTATGGCTCACTTAGGGTTAGGGTTAACCTTAACCCTTGGAACCAGATGTATTATTACAGAACGATGATAATGTGCATCTGGTCAGTAGATGTTCAACTGTCCAATTGTAGACGTGGGCATTATTTGTGTTATCAAAAGTGTCAGACATGTAGGCGTCAGATAACTCCTGTTGAAGTAATGGGCATTTGAGTCCCTTTGGTTATATTAACTTCATATTTTCCACTCATGAGAATACATGAATTTTAAAATTCTGCTAGGTATTCCTTTAATGTAATTCATGTATCTACAAAAATATCCTCGTTATTGTACGAGTGACTTGGCTCCACAAACAAAGATTTTTGGGGGAGGGTTTCCCACTGCAGTAGGACCATAGATGGTGGAGTGTATGTGACAGAGTTTTAAGGTGAAGTGTGACTTGTGTCATTTGTATGTCAGTAGATATGCCGTGGGTGAAGTTTTATTTTTATAGCTTTTGCTACCCCCAATCCCAGGGAACCAGAAGTGGGGGGGGGGCGAACATCTCTCCCCACCCTCCGTCCCTCAGTTACACCTCCGGCTGTCGCTGCTGGCTTGTTCCAAAATTACCAACAGGAGGGAGACATTCTTAACCACTCATCTCTCCTCCATTAGTATTAAATAACATTTTTGTGTACAATTGGCCTTCACCTAGCAAACTACCACTTCCCACTAATCTGACGATTTCAAATTCTGCGCAGGAAGAGAGGAAGAAAATCTGTTTTCTTACACCCTTTGCTGTTGCGGCTGGTAAATTTCCCATCTGATGAACACAATGTCCCACCCCATCAAGTTCCACACCTCCTGAAGGTGACCTGAGGTACGAGGTATCCTTCACCACGCACCTAGCCACTAGGACATAAAGGCTGTACTGTTCCTTCTCAGTCATTATCAAGCCAGTTATCACAGGTTTTGTTCAAGGTAGGGGCAGAATTTGAAGATCATGATGGGAAAAGAAATGTGCAACGAGATGAGAAAAGAAAAAAAGAGAGAGGAGATAGATAAAGAGAAAGGAAGGTTGTGGGGGTAATCAGGCCAATATATGCTGTAGGTACTTTGGAATCTGACTGACATAATTGAGAATGAGGTTAAGGAACGGTGGGGAGAGGGGTGATCGACCAAGAAGCAACAACAAGTGATTACGATATCAAGATAGCTACCTGTAAATCTACCTCAGATAAGTAATTTCTATCACTCTCTCTTTCTCTCTCACACACACACACAGATGAATGCAAAGAGCAAAATGAAAAGACATTTAATTATTCCTTGTTAGAGACATCACGAGAATAGAATAAGTAAGAATTCACTTATACGGAATATCCTTTAGTATGGACAGTGGAACAATATAACCCCAACCCCAGGAAATTGAATGAAGGGTTCCGCTCAAAATTCCCAGATTACAAACAGTGACAGTGCAAGGGTTTTGTACCAGTCAGACAACTGGACTTGCAAAGTTTTTATATCAGAAATAATCTCACATTAAACCAGGTTTGGAAGAGGGTGGGCCGGGGGGCTTACCCTGGCACTGCTAGTGAACATCAACAATGACAGATGTCAGAAAGAGGCCAGAGTGCACATTGTATATTATGTTGGGTCTATAACAGCCAGGTTGAGGACTCTAGTCAGAGTGTATCATTGCATAATATTTCAGCCAATACATTCTTCAACCTTCTCCAAATACAAAAGTCCAATTGGAACAGATCTCATTTAGTGGTTGGGTTAGGCAGAGATGCTCACACGGAATAAGGATCCGGGTTAGGCAGAAATGCTCACATGGAATAAGGATCCGGGTTAGGCAGAGATGCTCACATGGAATAAGGATCCGGGTTAGGCAGAGATGCTCACATGGAATAAGGATTAAGTTTGGGCATAGAAGTTTAGATGGAATGTCCAATCCATCATGTAAAAAAAAAAATTGCTTTCAAAGAAATTCTCCAAATAACCTGTGCAGAATGTAGAATGGAAAATATGAAACCATTTTCAAAGACCACCAGATGCAACATACACCTGAAGAAGGTCAAAGAATGCATCAGCTGAAAGATTGTGCTAAAAACAATAAAACAATAGTTTGTATAAAAAATAATGAAAATATTTTGTCTCAAAACTTCAGAAAACCACAGTAGTGAGAGGGTGTGTGTGTGTGTGTGATGCTGTCCCTGTTGTTTTAGCCAAATTTCAAAATTCAACCCTGAAAGATCTGATATAAAAATCATTTTCTTTGTATTTACATTTGTAAGAAGAAATAATGTGCAGAAAATCATTTGGAAAATTTTCAATGCCAAATATACACTCACAGCTTAGGAAATCTACTATGATTCAATGGAAGAAGTTTGATAGAACATTCAGTATTTATCCATTGATTACTGAATTTATTTATGAAAAGGTTACTTTATAAGTGGAAGTATTTCATTTAGATTAAGGATTCTGCCCCATATTTAATTTCATGACACTTGGAACTTGAAAAATTTGGTAGTAATGACGTATGGTGATCTTGAAGGATCTCGATGTTAAGATTGCATTTCTAAATACTTTGGCCATGAAAGAATCTACCTTTACGCCAAATTTTGGTTTTATAGGTGAAAAATTGAAGCTAAAAACTGGAAAAATTAGCTAAAATTGACCAAAAATGATCTCAGATTACTTCAAATGAATTTTAATATTGCATTGCCTTTGACCTTAACCAAGGGATGATTTACTTACCCTTAAGCCTAATTTCAGCTTCATTGGTGCTAAATTATGGCCAGAAACTCAAAAAAATTGTTTCAGATGACCAGAAATGACCTCTGGCAACCTTGAATGACCTCAGAAGTTGAGGTCACATAGCCTGCAATCTTATGACATCTCGATAAATATTGAACAGACTCAAAAAGCATCAACATGGTGAAAGATAAATCCCTTAAGAATTTGAATCAATTTAAATTTTCTCTTAAAATTTGTGAATGAGGGTTTATCAACACTTTGATCCAAAACTCCAACATAAAAATATAAAATAAAGAACCGTTTTGTGTAGAAACTTTCTAGTTTTATTTAGCAAAATACATTGTAAATTTATAGGCGTTTAAAGACTTTTGTTGACAATTTACTTCATGAAGGTCGACTGACTACCTACCCTGAACAATCACAGATGGCACATGCCTGCTTCCTTCCTGTTTACGATCGACACTCAGTTATCAGCATACACCTTGAAGGTGAAGATTTTTCCGTTCGATATAACTGAAAGAGACACTCTACATTGGAATAGAGCAATACCCATCTGATAGTAAATAACCCTCACTACTCGAAAAATATCAGTGTCAGCTTTGTATAAATAAGGCCGCCGACTTTTTCATCAGAAACCGTTTACCAACTGAGGTTTCTTCAGTTTTTATGTGATGCTGGCTGGCTATACGTTTTGCACATACAGGCCACTCCAATGACTGAAGTGGACTGAAAATTTAATGTCTAAAAAAAATTTGGGTAGGGGAGAAAATTTTTGTATCCCTTAGTTTGAGTCTGGTAGTGTTCATGCTTGTTTTTTTAATTTTTAAATCGTACTTTTTAGTGATCACTGTCCAACAAGAGAGAAGTAACTTATTCATTGATCATCCCAAACAAAGCATATTGCCAAAAGACGTTGGTCATGTGATGGTTCCTATTGACTAACCAGACCTGACTTTTCTATCAGATTGTTGCATATAATATATTTAGGTTTTAATCAGATAAAGGATGTTATAAACAACAGAAAACCGTATTTAATCAAAATACGACCCATTTGAAAACAATAGACTTTCCCCAACAATCCTCAAATAATGTGACAGTTTCTATTCAGTGACTAACCAGACCTGTTAATTTTAAATCTTGGCTTCCTGAAAACATGCCATATTCATTTAAATGTTTCCGAATAATTCACCTCTGCCGACAAAGTGGATTCAGGGAGGAGAACAACCCCCATAGATTAGGATAATCAATGAAGATGGGTCCTTAAAAAAATGCCAGGTGTTTTTGCTGACCCACAAATCTTTTCAGCCGATAGATTGTCCCCAAGTGGAAACAACATTTATTTATTTTCATGGTTAAACCAAGGCCGGTATCTTTCTTAAGAACACCACATGTTATCTAGATCCTAATCAAGTGGCCTTTCCCATAAAAAGCTGTTCACAGCATGTTGTCAACAAAATACATGAGGGATGAAGCAGCAGTCGTCACTTTTGCAACCCAGCCAACTTTCCCCCGTCCCCTGTCTGTTCTTCTTCGCCTTGTACCTTGCATCCTCCATGTTGCATTTTCTGACATCCTTCGTAAGTCGAGGAAAATGGATATACCAATTTTTCAACCTATCTTTCTCTTACCCTTGGTCTAACCTTAAAGAAGATTTCATTGACATTCATTCTTTTGAAGATATATCTGAGATATTGTGCGGACAGGCAAACATGAGCAAATACATATACCTCTTCCAACTCCGCATTGATCCCCCCAAACCACTAAATACCTATTTTTGGTAGAATTTCAAGAAGAAAAAAAAAAGTTTCTTTCTAGACCTAAGGCTCCATTGGAGCAGCCTGTTTGCACGATATACACATAAATAGCCAGCCAGACCCACTAGAAAACTGAGAAAAAAATCCATGTTGATGGTGACAGTTTTGATTGACAGTTTCTAATATGTCAGTGGAAGTGAGATATCAGTGGCCTTAACAATACAGAGAGTGAAATCAACAAACCAATATCAAACTCCATGCTTGGGCACTTGTGAAAGGCATGAATCCACTTCTCCCTCCAGCCATGGATAATTAGTAGAGTAGTCCTTTAGCCCTTATTGGACATCAGGCTAGCACTCTGGACCCATAAAAACCCACAATTGCAACAGAAATAATATTGGAGTGTCCATGGATCGCTTCAGATATGGGGACTAAAATCATTGCCTAATGTGTCATGCGAGACAAGAAACCACTTTGCTTTGGAGTGAGAAGTCTCGTTACAGACTCAGTACAAGTTGAGGATGCTATCTGAAAAGAGTTTCAAAGAATTCAAATTGTGGGGCAGTCACTTGTCAGTCCTTGGGAAAAAGCACTCCTCTATTGCTTGCTCTTAATTCTCTCAGCTACAGCATCACTGGTATCCCGCAGAGTCAGGAATAAATCCCCTGTGAGTAAGACAGTGAATAGTGGCTATTGTCAGTCAGAATAGACAGCAATCAAAAGAAATTGAAACTTTCTTAAAAAGTCCTCCCTGAAGACCCATGCACCAATGCTACTGTAGTGCAATGTAAGATGCAAATATTCAACAGAAAAAGATTTTTCACACCACTCCAGTTTCTGATCCAAAACTAACAGGTCTCTCCCTGTGAGTAAACAGCAATATATCAAATCCTGTTTGCATGTATATACCTCAACTAGTGTAAAGGAAGTAGAATACACCATACATACCAATAGGAGGACATTTAATTGCTTTTTCTTTTTAGACTATGTAAATATTACACTGCATCCAATGTGCTGGTGTTACAACTGGGTGTAATAAAACTGGATACGGATAGTCATGGCGGCTTAAATCAGTTGCAATGAGCAAGAGGAGGTTTGTCTAAATCTTCCTAAAAACTATCCATACACTATTGAGTACATCATCAAGCATTTTTCCTCTCTTGATGTAAAATACAGGTAGATCTTAATTAGTGTACAGTTAATATGCTTCAAAATTTTCAGAGCTGTTCACATCCTTATGATTTAATGTTTTTTTTCAGCTTATATTTAGTTACATGAATGTGTAGAGTGATACCTTCACCTATTCTAGATATAACTGTATTCATTTAAACCTGCTTTCCTCAACAGGGATTCTGAAGAAACCCCAGAGGCTCTGAGGTGCTCCACAAAAATTTATACATGCGTGAAAAAAACAAAAAAACATCTGGCTTTTGTTTCATTTGGGCTTGAAATACAAAAGAATCTTGGAATGTTCCCCAAAATGAATAAATATATAGAAAACTATCTTCCTGTCCACTTTAAAATACTGATAATTACTTTTGGATAATGTTACATAAGAATTTTGTAACATTCTGATGTGTTCATATACTTTTTGTAGGAGTTCTTTGAGATATGAAAGTTATTTCAAAGGTTTCTCCAGTCTAAAAAGGTTGAGAAAACTGGTTTAAATTTTTCTGAATTAAAAAAAACAAAAAAACAGAATATTTTCCTTCATAGTATCAAGCATATCTTCTGGGTAGTTTCCTTTTGTGGTCTTCTTTTCATAAACCAATCAGCTGTGAAATGGCAAGACACATTAAATAAAGAAGAAAACATCTGGATCAACCCATTGCCAAGTAATTTCAAATAACTCAACTCAACCATAACGATAATTAGTAGAATTCCCTCAATAGATAGTTATCAATACATTGTATAATGATACTGTTAGCCATATTAAAAAAAAAATATGAAGGTGAAATATATAGAGATAAATAATTTATGAATTAGAAACACAAACCATAAACCTACCTACCTACCTACCTACCAACCCTGGCTGCTAACACTAAACCTACCGCCCAGCTCTTACCTTACATACAGGCCAAAGTGAGGGTTAACACAATGAGAGTTTGTTGGTCATTCTGGTAGAAAAATCCGATTGTTTAAAAGAATTTTAAAGACAAAAAAAAAAATAACAAGTTGATGACTTTTTTTTTCATTATTGTGCTAATAGCCGAAAAGCAGTATTTTTGAACATTATTTGAACAATAGTAAAAATCTAGCCACTTCCAGCTATTCAAAATAGCTAATTTTAAAATTAGTGAAGTATTGTATTGCTTTAGAGTTTGTCTATTTTTCCGCAATTAAGAATAGAGTTTGATTTATCTTTTTAAACAACCATATTTAGGCAGGAATTTGAAATTTGATTTTTCTCAAAAATAAAAAAAAAATCACCTGAAGATCATATTTCATTTAAAACACATTGAAATGCCCCAAGAAAAACACTATTTATCCTTACAATACTTATCTTATCTTAAGCAAATCTTTAACCATGAATCTTGTGATTGTACAATGACCAGTTTCTTTCAATAGTATTTGTGTGATTGGTTAAATCATTTGGATAATTGAATTAACTATGTATAAAAAAGAAAAAAGAAAAATTTAAACAACTATTGATAATTTAAGGCTGAGAAACTGAACCAAAACCTGTGGTGGTTCTTCTCCTTTCATACCCTAAACCCAAGCTTACTTTTGCTGGGTGGTTAATCCAGCTCTGCCCAAGTCCGTCAAAACAAGATCTCCAAAAGTTTCAATGACATTTTGTGGAACCATGAATCAAAGAAGAATTGATTCTATTTTGGGGTGGATCCCAGAATTTTTACATCATAGCTATACATGAATTGATTTTCATTCAGTTCTTAGTGACAATAGTATTGGTTGAGGCATGCGCTCTCCAAGTGTTTCTTAGTTGGATCTCATCCCACTGGATTCAAGTTATATTCCTACTCAACAAGCCAGTGCGTTTGCATGCCTGTTAAATCTACAATACCTTCTGATATTGATCCACTGTATTTTACAAGCATCTTGAAAGGTACTGCAGCAACCACTTTTTATCATAAGTAAATAAAAAATGAACACCCTTTCTGACACTGAGTTCACTATGTAGGACTTCAACCATTTCTGTATTATCTAAGGGCAATAGGAAAGGTTACAAAGTTAGGAAAATGGCTCCCACACCTGAATGTAATGCTCCATGATAGTTTTAGTCCACACAGCCCACAGTAGACTACATCTGAGATTAGAGAATCTTACTTTTCTCATTTTCCGTTAGGCAGTGATCACTAAAACATTGGAATTTTTAAAAAAATAAAAAATAAAAAAAATCAGGCATAAACATTGCTGGACACCAACTAAGGGACCGATCTAGTTAAAACTTACTCAATGCATGACACAAAGATAAATAGCCAGAATCACTTGAGAACTGAAGAGACCTATGGTGACGGTTTCTAATAACTAATGCTGTAAAAATTTGGAGATTTTTCAACAATATGTTGAAAACAATGTTGAACCCTAACCAAAGCTTCAATCCAATCACATGACAAGAATTAAACTTCAACATTCAGCCAAGCAAACGCATTGTAAACAATAATTGATTATTTTGTAAATAAAATGAAATTCAATATATTTTGCTATCTTTTCCTAAAAAGTCAAGTTTCAGTATTTCACAAAATTATCTTGGCCTCAAGACTTACTAATGTATTCCTGAATGAAAAGATTGTTTTCCCATATCAAGAAATAAAAATAAACACCCCTAAACCTGTCAATCTCCAAAAACAATAACATTTTCCTCCAACCCATCCCACACATACTAAGTGGTTGTGATTTTCTTTATCCTAATCAGTTATGAATACAAATGAAATTTCAAGGTTTTTCCTGGTTTTTTCTCAGTAAACTTGAAGATTTATTTGTAGTCATAATCCTGACAAGAACAAGAAAATCTTTTCTGTTTTGGTGTTTTACAAGCCTGACATAAAGGACGAGAAGCTAACAACTGAAGCCTGGTGCTCGGAAGTGATCCATTCTATATTCAGCACCTACCCATTACACTGAGAGGACTAGAATAAGGAGCATGCCTTGGGGCCTGTAGAAAGAGCCGAGGGGCACGGTGTTATTTTAGACAACACATCCTATAACCCCTTCAGTCACGCATGGCAAACACACAGAGAATTTTTTCTCAGTCTATATCAGCCATGCGTGAGAGAGAGTCCATGTGCTTTATCTTTCAATGTGGGGTGGGAAATAAATCTTATTAAAAAGTTGACAATTCTCATGAGAATTTCCATTCCAAAGTCATTTTACTTTCACATGCACACTAAAAATGAACCTGATCAACCCAGAACTCAAAACCGTTATACTTTTGGGGGTCCTTCTGTCAGTGGTGTTGCTAGATAGCAAGAGATTTAGGGGCCCAGCGGGCTTGGCTCCTTTAACAAAAAAAAGAACAAAAAAAACCCTTCAGCATTTAGTGAGATCTGACAAAAAATAAAATTTGCAATGAATAAACATGCACTGTAACTCAATTGGTGAAAAACCACCTCAAAAGCTGAATTATCATTCAGGCAATTCATGCCTGTTCAAATATATCCTTATTGTATAATGCTTGTAGAAATGCACTGGGACCGATGGGGGGGGGGGGTGAAATACCCTCCCATACACATTCGCCTCTGGCTTCAGGACTTTGTTGCAGTATCGTATTAGAGGCATTTACGGATGCTAAGGAAAGGATCAGAAGATTTAAGTCACTAGTCCACACCTAGAAATAGTTTAAGTCACTTAGCTTTGATGTCCTTGACATATTTTAGTTAGTCTGAATGAGAGAAATCGAGATTTTTTATTCACCGCAGATATATGGAATGCTTTCACCCAATCGATAAGTACAAGTGACTCATCTTGAGTGTTATGGTTATTTATTTAACCCTCACAGTCAGCCATAAGGAATGGCTGTTGATAGATTTTAAATAGCCAGCAAATTCACATTTACGTCATCAAGATGTTTGGAGTTTTTTCTTTTTACTATTAAACAAAGAAAGTGAAGAGAAGCTGTATGTTAATTTTCCAGAATGTCTCTATATCTACTTTCTTCTCCTCTGACAAACTAACAAGTAAAAACTTGTAACTGTTCACGTCAAAGACACACACGTTACCTAGCAGGAGGGAATATAAAGGTAGTGAATATTTCAAAATTATGACAACATTATTGACTCAAGAGTCTAGACATTTTTTCCTTCATCAAACTAAAAAGAAGGGACTTGAAGAATCGTAACTAAGAATTAAAACTCCGAATTTTGTTAAACTCCGACCCTAATTGGAGTTTTTCCAACGCTAGCCCAAATTGGAATTGACTTTGCCCCCTACCCCCACAAGAACAACCCTCACCAAATTCAGGGAAGAAAACCTTTTACTGTAATCCCATCACGTTAAACCACAACCAAATGATTGCTAGGTAGCTCTCTAACCAACTGAGCCAAACTGACAAGTCTTGAGAATGTATCTAATATATATATATATATATATATATATATATATATATAATACACAAGTTGCAGTAATCATCTTCAGTCAGAATAGAAGGAGGGGGTGGAGTTTCACCCTGCTGCAGCCAACCTTGTTATTTTATCTTATCTCTTGGAAAAAACTCAGACATTTTAGCCAAAAGGTTATTGAAAAGAAACCACCGTTTTGCCGCATGACTGTGCATTCATGTTCCAATCTTCTTTTTTTTTTTTTTTTTTGACAATCTGAATAAATGCAATGGACCCCCTCCCCTCCCGTGGATGAGAGTTAAGGAACATGATTATATTTTTCTTTTTGTAAATATAACTTTAATTTTTTCATCAAGTGCGATAAACTGTCTGGGACTTCAGAGTAAAGTTACTACTCAGCTTCGAACAAAATCAAAATTCAATAATCTTGATAAGGTTTTCAGGCATAATTTGCAGGGTGAGCAAACAAAGATTTTATCTATAAAAGTCATAATTGTAGATTTTTATTATCTAACCAATACTACAGGAAACATTTTTGAAGTCTACAAATGCCCAAATAACATCAACGTTTAATAAATGAGCAATGTCCTCTTGTAATAATGGAAAATTCGACCCGATTTGAGAGTTATTCACTAAAAAAACAAAAACAAACGTCAGTTCGATGTTGAGGGTAGGGCGGTGCAAATAGAGCAGCTACCCAGGGCCCCAAGATTTTAGCCCCATCCAAAATGTCTTTGAAAATGTATTTCAATTTGTCTGAGGATTTACATAGATACAATGAATCATGGGAGGACTAAAATATCATGATTCTATTAATTATCGATGGGCACTTTTTTCATAAATCTTCAACGTCCTATTTTGAAAAACGTAATTAAAATTTGAAAAAATCCGTTTTCACGTTTTTTGTTGCTTCTGTGAGAGAGGAAGAAGACTAAAGTTTTGTCAAAAAAAGATAGAAAACCAGATTTTCGTAACATCGTAGAATGGAATTGTTTTGAAGCCAATTTTTGACTGCAAAAATACACAAAACAAAATATTTCATTTTTGTTTTGATTTGTATGGGAAAAATCAAATAAAGAACACAAAAATAGAAGTGCCCCAAGAAATGTTATGCACTGGGCCCCGTTAATGTTGAAGTCTATTCTGAATGGTGGGTGAAAAGGCGGTGATACCTTGAATAGTGCGGTTTTGATTTAGTACGGTTATTGCTGTACAAATTAATGTGATTAACCTTAGTATAAACTGAAAAAGAAACTGAATTTATTATTTATTCTAATGTTTTTTCTTCCAGTGAATACTTGGTCATCAATTTGAACAGCAATACTTTAACCGTACAGCACGAAAAACCGTAGGATTCAGGATACAGCCCTGTGTACCTTCAAGTTTGAATACCCACGGCACCAAGATTTGAACTCAGAACAGAAAAAGCAATAAAAGATGAACCACGATGGAAGATGGTATTTTCTACGTAGTACCAACTGAGACCCTACATTGTACTCGCTGTTTAGTGTTTACAATATAAGACTGACACTTAGAAATGACTATTTTTAGCCCTGTAAGTGAGATATTTACTAGAAACCACGTGTTACAATGTACAATGCAAGATTCTAACCTATTAACTATTTGCCATGAAATACCAACGTCTTTACTAGATAAGCCACAACCTTCTTTTTTTTTTTCAAGTCACAGAATTTATTAAAATGGCATTTAAACTCGATTTTTTTTTAAATTTAGAATTGAGACCGACATTTCTTTATAATTTTCGTTCTCGGGAAATATAAAATCAAATGAATATGGAAAGATTTCTTTTCCTTAAAATTAAATTAATTCAAAATTGTTAGAATCGCTAAAGCAAAATTTTGTTGTACCTTATCTGTCTAAATTGGATAATACATTTTTTTTTTGTTTTCAAGGTTAGTTTATGATCGTTTGAGATTTTTTTTAATGTAACATTCATATATTTTTTTTATCTATGTATTGTTTAAAAATTAATTCCACCTCCTGGATCCGCACCTGTAAATTTCTTCTTAAATTTGAATAAAAACGAATCTGTAATTGAATAATGAATATGTATATTTATTTAAGTGATCTAACCATAAAGTTAGCATAATTAATATTAACTGAAAATACATCTAACAACAGATGTCATGAGGGTTTACCTTTAAGGTTGTGTACAATGTGGACTCAGGTTTTATTTTTGTGGAGTGAGGTAGTTTCTTTAGATAGGTAATTTTTTTTTTTTTTTTTTTTTTTTTTACAAAATAATTGAAAGCAGAGTTTGCTGTTTCTTTTGCTGAGTTTTTGTTTCTTTAAGGAGTTCCCGTACGAAAGGAAGTTTGATAAACCAGTTTCTAAAACCAGGATCTAATCAATTTAGGTTTTTTTGAAAAACAACGGTTAAGATTCGGATGACAGAAACCGGTTAAAATCTAATTTAGAAAAATTTTCCGTGCGTCATTTTATGTGTTTTCAATCAATAAAACCTTTGTTACGACCGGAAAATATTCGGTTTAAAAAAATATAATTTTTTTTTTAGGTTTTAAGGGGTCTACTTACAATATAACTGTAATGCTAAACTGTGTCCTATTCCCGTCCTGCGTATGAAACTATGGAGTTGAAGTATTTCGATTGAGATCTCATCAATCGAAAGCGCATAAATCAACTTAAGAGAAAGAAATTTATCGAGATTTTAGCCGTTTGGGGTTACATTTGAATCTATGATTTGATATTGGTATGAAAAAGGTTAGAATATATAAAATTCCTTATTGAAAATAGTGAGAAGAAAAACAAAATAAAAGACGACAATAAGAGGAAAAGATAAAAAAAAATATTTTTCATCCCACTGCTAAATTTTTTTTTCCTTGAAGGAGAAGGGAAAAAAAAAAAGAAATACAATTTCGTCCATTAAATAGATATTAATCATTATTTTTTTATTAATCAATTTTTTTCAGGTTTTAAGAGGACTGGAAAGAAGGTTCGGTTTACGATAAAATTACAGAGCGAAATCGGACCATTATTTTCCGTCCGTCGTACGAAACTGTAAGAGTGGAGAATTCAGTTATATTCTATGTTTTGATAGTGTAGGTTGCTATTTAAGCATTTTTAGTTTAATAAAATTAAATTTTTTCTTCAAAACCGAAAATTTCCAGAAGAAACGGGAGCCAAGGTTTTCTTTCCTTATTGATTGAAAATTAAAATCATCTATAAAATTACGGTTAATATTCTTTTTAGTTATTAACCAAGTCAAAAAAAAAGGGTAAAAGATTTTTTCGACAGTAATTTTTTCTGATTTTAATCCATTACAACCTAAATAACCGAAAATCTTGGAATTATTTAATTTCTAGAAAAAAATTGACGTTTTATTATTGGGGTCTTATTTACAATATCAGAGTAAATGGTAAACGGGACGAGTATTTTCAGTCCGTTGTAAGGAAGTAAGGCTTTGAAGTATTCAATTAATTCCCTCGTAAGGCTTATTCCATAATTTAATGACGATTTTCTGTGCTTTAATCAAACCTTTCCTTCTGAAAGATATTTAAACATTTTTTGGGCATATTTGTCACGAGGAAAAATTAATTCATAGGAGGATTCTTTGAAACGGTCGGTCGGCAAAGATACACAAAAGAAACGAATACTTAAACAGATTAAAAGACACGACTAGGGTGTTATAGGTTGTATATAGAAGTTAAAAGGAGGTCTCACCTGCAAAGATAATCCCTAAACTCCTTACTTTTTAGGGAAGTGACCATTCTCTGTACAAAAACGCCTGCCATCGTTGTTGCGAATTGAAGGCCGAAAAATTGAGGAAGAAGCGATCAAGGTCAATGAGTCGAGCCAGAGTTATTTCCCTTGCCACTTCTCTTGAGTTACCTCCCTTGAATTTCCCAAGCGTAACAGACTAATTCATAGTTACTAAAATAACTTTTTCTTTCCTGGCCCGAAGCCAGCCCTAGGATTCCTTCAGATTAAAGCATAGCACCATCTTAGCAGATGAGTTAGTACGTATGTTTGGTGTTAAGGCTGGTGAGTAGGTTCAGTGTTAAGGTTAGCTGTTAGATTTAGTGTTAGGGTTGTTTAGTAAGTTCAATGTCAGGGTTAATAGGTAGGTTTAGTGTTAGGATTCATAGGTGGGTTTAATGTTAGGGTTAGCAGGTAGGTTCAGTGTTAGGGTTAGTAGGTAGATTTAGTGTTAGGATTCATAGGTGGGTTTAATGTTAGGGTTAGTAGGTAGGTTTAGTGTTAGAGTTAGTAGGTAGGTTTAGTGTTAGAGTTAGTCGGTAGATTTAGTGTTAGGATTCATAGGTGGGTTTAATGTTAGGGTTAGCAGGTAGGTTTAATGTTAGGGTTAGTAGGTAGGTTTAGTGTTAGGATTGGTAGGTAGGTTTAGTGTTAGGATTCATAGGTGGGTTTGATGTTAGGGTTAGCAGGTAGGTTTAGTGTTAGGGTTAGTAGGTAGGTTTAGTGGTGGGTTAGTTGGTAGATTTAGTGTTAGGATTCATAGGTGGGTTTGATGTTAGGGTTAGCAGGTAGGTTTAGTGTTAGGGTTAGTAGGTAGGTTTAGTGTTAGGGTTAGTAGGTAGGTTTAGTGTTAGGATTCATAGGTGGGTTTGATGTTAGGGTTAGCAGATAAGTTTAGTGTTAGGTTAGTAAGTAGATTTAATGTTAGGCTTAGTAATTAGGTTTAGTGTTAGGGTTAGTTGATATGTTTAATGTTGGTTTGTAGGTAGGATGTATTAGGGTTAGTAAGTAGGTTTAGTGTTAGGGTTAGTACATAAGATTAGGGTTAGGCTCAGTGTTGGGTTAAGTAGGTAGGCTTGATGTTAGAGTTAGTAGGTAGGTTTAATGTTAGGCCTGGTAATTAGGTTTATTGTAAGGGTTAGTAGTTATGTTTAGTAATAGGGTTAGCAGGTAGGTTTAGTTTTAGGGTTAGAAGGTAGGGTTGGGGTTTGTAGTTAGGGTTAGGGTTAGTGTTCCAACTCCCTAAACGTAATTTCCAGCGAAGGTAAAGAAATTTCTTGTTACTTGCAACTGGACAATAGATGTAGTCGCAGCAGGCTCACCATATTTAGATACATTGTTTCTTCTTTCTGGAAAATGAACTCGTCCCTCAGTCATTGTGAATTTAAAAAAGGAAAAATGTTGAAATATTCATCCGCTTTTTTTAGTTTAAATCTGCTATCAACAGCTACCTCTCAGTAAACAAAAACTGTGAAAAAATGGGCTCAACAGATTTCCCGCCAAAATCTCAACAGAAAATATTCAAAAATTTGAATAAATAAAAAAATTTGTGAATAGATGACCGATCACAAGCTAGCCAGACAGCAGGTGAATGGGGGCTTGCTGGATACTCCTTCCCCTCCAACTCACCCCAAAATATGTAAGGAAGCTGATGTGAATTTCGTACACACATTCGAGTTTTCATCATCATCATCAGTCTTTTAACATCCGTCATTGGATATAGACCTTCCCTAGGATTTGCCACAGTTCTCTATCATGGGCGTCGCGGAGCCAGTATTTTCTGAATTTGTCTAGTTCATCTCTCCATCTTGTGTTCTGTCGGCCTCGGTTTCTCATTTGATCTCTGGGGATCCATGTTGTGAGACGTGATGTTCATCGGTTGTCTCTCATTCTTGCAACATGGCCTGTCCATTGCCATTTGAGTATTTTAATAGTTTCTATGATGTCACGGACGACCATTTTCTTCCTTATTCGAGTTTCCAGTTCAATCCAATTCAGACCAGTTTCCAGTGTTGTCTTGACATTAAGCATCGTTGAGTCAGTTCAGCTCAAATTGTGCGTAATCAGCTACAATGTCCCCGGGGATATTTTTTTCACTTCACTATATTTACATACACATATAAACAGTGAGTGCCTTTCTTTGCCCAATTTCATTCTTCACTGACTTCCTCATGCCTGAACGATGCAACATGCATTCCTATAACTCTAAAAGTTACACTCACTATTATATTAATATATTTCTTTGAACAATAATGATACTTGAAATTCCAATTCACTCTTTTTGAACACTAAAATAGTTGCATTCCCCAAACAAAAGACAAACTATCTTTTATTAATTACATCTGTTAGATAAAAGAATATTTCTATTGTATTTCTTTGTCAAATGATTTTTTGAACACATTTTCCAAATGAAATTTTGTATGTCGTACACGTTACCCATACATATTAAAACTGCAGTGTCCATAGAAGTATTACTAGGGTTTATGAGCATATAGGCAGGTCTTTTACAAGCCTGGGGTCCATATGAAAATGTACCCAAATAAATGGGGTCCTTGATAATGAAAAGGTTGAAAACAACTGATTTTGCAAGATTTGATGAGACATACAAAAATATTAAAGTCAGTGATGTAAGTAGGGATTTGACGTCCTAGGCAGGGTTTTGACTCCTTAACGGGCTCCCTCCAATATTTTATGAGCTTTATTGTATAATGTTAGTTGAAATGTAGTAAGTGAACTACTGTTCATAAAGCATTTATAATCCCACTCCATTGGGGTGGAGGGATTTTAAATTACCCCCACATCCTCCCTCAGATACCCCCCCCCCAGCCAAGTCTGACTGGATAAAGAGTCACCCCCATTTGAACAGTAATTTGCATTGGTTTGTCACACATCCATAATCAGGTCACAAAATCGTCTTCTGGAAAGAATAAAGAAACCATCAACCAAAACTGTCAACATTTTTCAGTTTTCAAGCTGTGGCTATCCATGCATGTATGTGGAGCTAAAGGGCTGAAAATTTAAACATTAACTTCTTATTATGTCCACAAAAAACATTTTTTGTTTTATTTTTTTAAAATTCCCCCTAAAGGTTTTTAGTGGGGTAAACTCCATAGGACAAACCCCCTCATTTGAATTGTTAAGTGTAGAAAGATCCTTTTGGTCAAATTAAACAAGAACAAAAATTCCGACAATAGGTTACAGTATTGCATTTTTAAAGCTCAACATTTTTTGAGGTACCCAAAAATAGAAAATTTGAGAATGATACCACAACAATGAATTTTTAAGAATTTTATAAACAAATGTAATAATCAACATTTTCATCTCTTTTATTAAAAATATTTTCTTTCCATGAAAATATTTTTTTTTATTCTATTCAACAATTGAACCAATTTGCAATGTAAGTTTATGCTAAATTGATCACTTGTTTGTGTCCGGTAGCATTCTTACTTGTCTTTTGAAAATTCAGGCTTTTTAAGTCATCACTGCCTAACAAAATGCAAGAGAAGTAACTCATCCATTAATCAGCCTTTTTTTCCAATTTTTTAGTTGATCACCCCCAACATGGCATGCCATAAAACGATGTTGGACACATGACAGTTTCCATTGAGTGGCTTACTAAACCTGTTTTTTTTAATTCTTCTAAAGTCTGGAATGTCTGCATCCGGCATTTTCTGCACAGAAAAAAACATGATACTGTTATAATGAGACAGAGACAGATAGAGAGATAGACAGAGACAGACAGAGAGAGGCAGATAGTGAGAGAGACTGATTGACATAGAGACAGAGAGAGACAGAGAGAAACAGAGGTAGAGATAGAGAGGGAGAGACTGAGAGACAGACAGACAGACAGTGAGAGACAAACAGACAGACAGAGAGAGAGATACAGAGACAGGGATAGACAGTGGGAGAGACAGACTGACAGAGAGACAGAGAGAGAGAAAGACACAGAGGTAGAAACAGACAGAGAGACAGACAGAGACAGAAAAAGACAGACAGACAGAGATATATAGAGAGAGACAGAGAGACTGACAGACAGAGAGAGACAGACAGATAGGTAGATAGAGACGTAGAGAGAGAGAGAATATGCCTGTATGATCCTATCAACTTAGCAGTTTTGGGGCCAATATGTAGCATAATGTATTTCTCTTTCTTTACATGAATCAATTTTCAATGTAGCTATTTTAGCCATAAATGAAATATTGAAATAATACCATTTTTATCTTACGGCCTTTTTCTAGCACCATGGCATTTGTTTTTTTGTCCTACTTTTATAGCATTTTAGCAACTTTCACTGATAATCTAGCCATTGTTGCTATATTATTCACGTGTTGGCAACTTTTTTGGAAGTTTAGATATGGCAATCAAATGAGAAAAAAATGTTAGGCTATAACAATCTGCTCAGATGGTGTAATGGTTAGCACATCAACCTCACATGCAGAAGGTCGCAAGTTTGATTCCTGGTAAGATCCCATTGATCTTAAAAAGAAGGGTATACAATAAATGTCCTCCTGATAGTCACTTATAGAACTGAAACATAGTTATGCTGGGCTTGATAAGGAGAGACCACAAGACAGCACAGTACATCCGGGGAAAAGACAAGAGTCAGGGACATCATAGAATCCATTAAAAAGCTCAAATAGAAATGGGCTGGCCATGTTGCAAGAATGAAAGACAACCGATGGACATCGTGACTCACGACATGAATACCAAGAGATCACATGTGCAACCAAGGCCGGTAGAGTACAAGACGGAGAGATGAGCTTGACAAAATCAGAAAGTACTGGCTCCGTGACGCCCACAGTAGAGATGTGTGGCAAATACTGAGGAAGGTCTATGTCCAACGACAGACATCGTCGTCATCATCATCATCATCATTATTAGCAAAGAGTGTAGAGAACTCTTCATTGGACTAAATTCCCCCAACTATTGCTAAAATAGCAGATTAGGCTCCCTAGATTTGGGAAAGCAACCAGTGTAGGCGAAGGACGACTCTAGTTCCAAACCAGGGAGTGGAGCCCCCCTTAAGGTAGTTTGACCCCCCCCAATTTAACATCCTTGAATCACTCTCTGCTTTCCTCTGGACTGCATCAGTGAGGGAATTCTGATAACTGAGTATCCCATGATCTCCATACGCTTCACCCAGGTTTGTGCCCTGGAGGGACATGCTAAGGACATTCCATTGTCTATAAAGACAAAACAGTCGCCATTCATTCAGATATGACAAACATTTACAACTCGTGAGAGCAGTTGTTCTTAACCTTTTCACTTCATGACCGACCTCAACAGCTCAAAACATTTGATGTCACTTTTTTACTATAACAAAACAAATCTGATGTTGAAAAGGTACTATGATATAATCTTAAATTCAGAAATTTACTAAAATTTAGTGCTTAAATCAAGATAAATATCTGTAAAGAAATAAATTCATTGCAGGGGTTGGTCACTTGAGAGCCCAGACAACACTTCCCTACAGGAAAAGAAAAACCTTTCAGATAAAACCCCATTAGACAAATACCTCTCACTTTACTTGTTAAGTAGAGAAAAATCCCCTTAGCTAGATTAAACATGACAAAAATTTCAGTAATTGGTTATAGTATTGCATTTTCAAAGCTCAGCATTTTTAAGGCATCGAAAAATTAAAAATTCAAGAATAATACCACAACAATGAATTTTTATAAATTTAGAAAACTATTAATCAGAATTTTTATCTCTCTGAATTATTAAAAATATTTTTTCCGTATTATTCAACATTTGCAAATGTTGAATAAGATAAAAATGAATGAATTCCACCCGAATTTTCACTTCAAAATTAAACTTGTCTTTTTTGTTTTTGCTCAAGTACGATGTGAATTAAATGTTCTGAAGTTTTTGGGTTCTTTTTCAGTACACATTCCTATTTACTGAATAATATGAGGTCAATTTGGAGAAATGGGATCAACACAGGTTTTTACTTGTTTTACAAAACTGAATGTTGTCTGTAATAGGAATGAATTTATTTATTGCTTTGCCTCATACTGTGAAATACGCATCAGAATGGAAATAATTTTGAACAATAAAAAGAACAAGTTCATACATGCAAAATATCTGTGAAGTCAGGAAGATTATAGAAATGTTACTGCCAATCATATAGTAATATTGGTTTCTCCAGATGATTATAATAATAATAGTATTCTTTGCTATTTTTTTAATACTTACTAAAATACTTTTCTTATCTCAACTTATTTATTTATTCATTTTACGAATTCTAAATCTAACAGATCATGAGCTTTTTTTTCTAAAAAAATACTTACCAAAACTGTCACAGAAGATGTCGATATAGGTTTCTTCTGTTTTTAAGTTATTCTGGCTATCTATCTATCCATCTATTTATTTTTGCATTGGTGGCATAGTCATTACGGTTCAGTAGCCAAGTGGTTAGAACCTCAGAAAATAGAAGAGGGGGACCAAGTTCAAACTCTGATAGAAAAAATTTATTTTCTTTTCAATTTTTGCTTTGATTTTCTTTTGATTTTTATTCAATCAATGTTTTTGGATTATTTGTCCTTCAAAACTCAAGAAAATTTGTCAGTTTTGATAAAATCACTTTTTCAGCCTTTAGAAGGGGTTTCTATTTACAATGTAGTTATAATGCTAAACTGGATACTCACTTTCCATTGGTCAGTGGAAAATCTCAAATGTGATTTCTCTTTCTCTCAGTGTTGATACAATTACTGCTGTGTCTATTTGATATAAGTATTCATTTTTTTGTCTTTATAATCTAATCAGCTTTCAATCTATTATGCCTTCAAACCTTCTGGTAATTTGTCGGGTTTGAGAAAGGAAATATCTAAAGGTTTTATAAGAGAGGATTCTATTTACAATGTAACCATAATGCAGCCTTGATTTTATCGTAGATGACAATGGATATGAATTTCTCTTCCTCTCAGGGCTCACACCATTCTGCTTGATGTTGTGCACTGGCCCCAGTGGGTCTCTCTCAGAACGTGTGCTAGCCCAACCAGTAAAGTATCACAGAGGAAAAATAATGGCATATCCGAAATCAGCAGGATAATTTACCTAAAAACACATATTTCAAGGTCAAATTTTATGAAAATCAATCCATTGATTGAAATGTGGTTTGCATTTGAGCTCACATGAAAAAAAAATCATTGCTTAAGAAATCTGAGAGAGCATCAATACACCAGTGTTTAGAAATGTAGTAACTACACTCAGTGGACCGATTTCAAAACCTGACTTTTTTCATTTCAATTTAATGTAGTTTCAATTTATTAGACCTTCAAATCTTTAGAAAATCTGTCAATTATGAGAAAGGAAACATTTAAAGGTTTTATAAGAGGGGATTATATTTACACTGTTGCAATAATACAAAACTGCACCCTGGGCGTGAATGTCACTTTTTATCAGTGCTTATGCAAGTTTGGCAGAATTATTCCAGGAATCTAACCCTAAAATGACAATAAAACATGTTTCACTCCAAGCAAAAACACTAACCCGACTTCTAACCCTGATCCAAAGCCAAACACAATAATATAACAAGGGCACAATTCATTATCAATCATTTTATTAAAAATCATCTAAATAGCAATTTCCGACATCAAAATTTAGAATGAAAATATCTAAATTGACAAAAACTTAGCAAGAGACATAACTAAGATTTCAGTATGTCAGTCAGTGACAGCAATTCATGCTAGAGCATGAAAAAAACAAACTTTTGTGTAAACCAATCAATAGGTAAAAACTATGGATAATCTGTTTGAATTTTCAGCCTTAGTTTGTGAAATAAGAAATCTGCAATATCAAATTATGTGTCATTAAAGTAGCAGCTTCATATTCTTGACAAAGGCACAATTAAACTAATGTTGATTATATTTAGGTATGAACAATATGAACAGGATTTTCATGGGAATATCAACAACTGAGAAATTTGAAAATCTGGCAAAAATCAGTATATCACCTGAATTTTAATTGAATTTTTGATACTTATTAATGAAAAGACTAATCTAAAAAAAAATTTTCATTCCAAATATTAAAAAAGGAAAATTTTTTTCCATATGATTCCTACCCGACGTTTCATTATTTCGATGATTCATCTTATTTATGCACTGATATTTTCTTTGATTTTTACACAACTTATACATAAATCCCTGGAGATATTGATTCTGTTCACTTTTTTAGAAAAGTGTTCAGGACTGCTTGAACTGAGTGAAAGAGATAAAAATGATGAAAATTTTTTCTTAAATATTGAGAAAGAATTTTTTTTCCCTCCAGGACAAAATTATAAATTATAATTATTCTAATAAAACTAAAAAAATTACTGAAAAATATTTTACTTAATTTTCCTGTTTTTTTACTTTCCAAAGTAAGACTCTCAGTTAGAACAAATCTGGAGTGCTTTTCTGAAAAAGGTAAACATAATTAATATCTTATTTCTATTGATATTCGGACCATCCTCATCTTTGTTGTTTTTCATACAACGTTTCGGCCGTTGCACTCTACGGCCTTTGTCAGGTATCATCTGGTAGATTTGGGGAAGTAATATACCCCTGTCGGATAAATAAAGGGTTCGGTTCGTTACTTCCCCAAATCTACCAGATGATACCTGACGAAGGCCGTAGAGTGCAACGGCCGAAACGTTGTATGAAAAACAACCAAGATGAGGATGGTCCGAATATCAATAGAAATAATAATAATTCCTCATTTCAAAAATTCCGAGATATAATAATTAATATCTAGTGAGATTTTTCTTTTAAATGTGTAACAATCAAAAACAGAAATGTATAGAAAAGATAAATCATATGAAAAAAATTTTTTTTTTCCCGATATCTGGAATGAAAAGTGAATTTTAAAAAATTTGTCCTTTAATAAATAAGTAATGAAAATTTTATTAAAATCGAACAATATGCTGATTTTTGCTAGATTTTTTTATATTTCTCAGGTGTCAATTTTCCAGTGAGATTGCATCCATTTTGTTAATACTTATTCATATATTATCGTAAAGAAAAAGTCTTGGAATTATGAAGTAATATAAAAATTTGTTGGCTCAAATGTTCAAGTTGTAATTCATTTCTTCATTAGGTAATCTCAACGTTTAAAGAGTTTCAGCCAACCGATTCTGAGGCCTTTTTCAGGTGTACTATCCAAATGTGGTGGTGTTAAACAGAATTTTTTCTCCAGTGGTAGCAGCGAATAATTCAAGCTTCAGGCGTTTTCTTTCCCTTTCTTTGTTTAGGTCTGGATTTCAATACCTTACCCCTGTTGAGGGGCAGAAGCCGCATCAAGTTGAACTGAGCACTCGAAAATTTAGTTGATATATTGATGTATGTTGCTTCTTTGATTTATTCTGTTTACAATATTGTTCCCTGTTGGCTGAAAGATTGCGTAAAAGCACAAGCAACAAAAATTGGTTCACTCATTCAAAGAACTCTTTGAATGTTAATGACTCTTCTTAAAACTATAGACTTAACTTTGAATATCTCAAATTCCATTCTGCCTCAACAATCAAGGGAAGTAATAAGGGTTAAAATGAAAGTTGAAAGTTAAGAAAGCCAAAAGGTAATCTGAAAAGATTTTCTCAAAATTTTGGAGATAAAAAGGGTACAATGTAGGGAAGGTGGCAACAATTATAAGTTAAACACCCTAGCTCACTCGACGCTAAAAATGGCAAACAAAAAAACAATTTCATCAAAGCTATGACATACTTCATGAATTACTTCTGTTTTTCTCTCATTAACTCTCCTGTTTCTTCTTATTTGTACACCATTTTTAATATCTAGTGAGTGAGGGTGTGAAAAAAAAATTTACATTGAGACCACTTCTCTTACATTATACCAAGTTTTATTCTTTCGTTCTTGAAAGAAATTTTCAACCTTTACTCTAATTTTTGTAACTGTTATCTTTCCCGTTTTAAAATTGCCACAACAGAATAATAGGCCCTAATAACGAACTAACCCTAAACTTCTGGAACAGTGCCCATTTTGAAACGGGGAAGATAACCATTGTCTCAATGGTTACTACTTCGCTTCTATAGTTTAGGAATAAATGAAATTCAAGTTACCCCATTACTTTCATTTACTTACATTTGGTAAGAACCGGCAAATTTGAAATGAAATAGTATCAGTGTGATTAGCAGAGCTTTCCATGAATTTAGTTTCGTATAAAAATAATTTACATCAAACGTTAACAAAACATCAAAACTTCTGAATAATTTCGACACAATTTGATAATTTTTATTTTTAATATCTCATGTTCTGTTCAGTTGATGAAATAAGCTTTGTTTTAGGATCAATGGATCGTATTTGTATACGAAACTGAAACCGCATACTAAACAATAGCAAAATGGCGACTATCTTACAACAACCGAATCCTCCGTTAACCGCAGCTGAAAGAGCCGCTCGGTCGGTTTTTGGTATGTAAAAATTTATTTATATGCACTTTTTTAATTCTTATGAACAGTTTTCTTTTATTGTAAGATAATTTTGTGTTGATATAATGATGTGTGCATCAATAAAATCACTGAAGTAATGGAGAACCGAATCCCCGTTCGGTCTGTCGATTAATAATATTGCACATGTTTTTTTTAATTATTTTTTTTTTCTATCAAATGGGATCTTTTTATTTTATTTTGATGACTTTTGAACAATTAAGATGTTGATCATTTGTTTAAATAAACATTGAGATTTATTCAAATTACCTTAATTTGTCTTTTTATAAAGATCTTGTATCGGACGATCGGAAATAATCCCGGTTGGTTGTGAAGGAACTTCTCTCGGTTGTAACAACAAAATCATCAATTCTACTGTATTTACTCGTGTATAATGCGAGAAATTCAATTTTTAAAAAATCGGGGTTATTAGTGATGTATACAGAGTCACTATTTATGTATACGTATTGAAGCGACGTGAACTATTTTGACAATTTTGAACTGTATTTTTGAACATTTAAACATCTATTTCGATCAAAATTAAGTGGGTATCATACCAAGAATAAAATAACTTGAACATATATTGGTAATTTTTAACCACAAAAGGTGAGTGACGCATTGTATTTAAGATTGCATCGTAATCGTGTTAATATGGTAATAAGATAATTCCAGTCAGCTTTTTCGAAAGTATCGACCTTTCTTTTTCTATTGCTTGTATTTTTATTCATACAAATTTGAAAGAAAATCTACGAGCTTTCAAAACTGAAGTAGGGTGCTCTCGACTATATGTTTTTACAATGATGAATAAGTAAGCCTCTAGTTTAATCAAAATAGCTGATAGGCTGTTGGATTTTGTATATTTTAACACTTAGTTTTTACTAGATTTGATATCTGTTTGGACAGAATTCCGTTTTTTGTCACTGACCACCGAGTACCATCACAGCAACTAGGATAAATTTGGATGCTAAACTATGAAATCGTCAATAATGTTTATTGATTTGGTTGAAATTCGTCTCACCAACTCAGTTTGTTTTATCCTCGCTGAATGCTCAAGACTGTGGCCTTGTACCAAACGAAGCGAAAGTTGATGAGGTAATTTTTGCTTTGACACATATAAACCTATGACGGTATTTACCAGAATAAGAAGGCTCCAGAAGTATATTAATCAAACAACATATTCATGAAAAACACAATGATGAAATTGAACGCATGTCTTTATCAGATTGAAACCATGAACTCCTCAAGGTGCAGTGGAATCACTGCATATGGTTGACCACACTGATGAGTTTATAGTGCTCAATCTGATGGAGGCATGCATTTAATTTCCTTATTATGTTAATCTCTTATGAATATCTTGTTGTATTATATGTTTCAATAATGAAAAAAAAACTTTAGGGGGCCTCTCCATACTGGTTGAACACAACGATAGGTTTATGTACGACAAAGCAAAGATTACCCTTATTAAACCTCTATAGCAAATCATCATCAGTCTTTCAACGTCCGTCGTTGGACATAGACCTTCCCCAGGATTTCCCACACTTCTATCTACCCACTAATTGATTCAGTTGATCGCCCCCAAATGATTTTTATTTATGCTTTTTTTATTTCATTTCAGTTGGCAACATTCCATATGAAGCAACAGAAGAACAGTTGAAAGAAATTTTTGCACAAGCTGGCCCAGTTGTCAGTTTCAGGTAAGAATTACTTCTTTTCCTCGGCTCAAAACAGATTTGTTTCAACTCTAGCTTTTTGAAGAAATTACATTGCATTAAATTTAAAAGGGTAATTGTTTGGATGAGGTTTGCAAAAATGGGAGTTAGCTGGTATAGATGCAATTATTCAAGCTGCTGACAAATTACAAAACAAGGAAAAGCAAAAAACTTGACCGTTTGAAACTGTTTTATTAAATCTAACTACAAAGGATATGATTTAGGGTTAGTGGTTGGGGTTGCAATTAAAAAGATCAAATATTATTTTCATAATTGTAACACTAAAATGAATATACAGTTGTCATATAATGGAATAATTGAATAGATTTTTTCAGTCATTTCTTACATTATTTCTCCTCACAAACTTGTGTGAACCATCTCCTATTTGTTCCAGATCGTCTGTATAATTTATGCTTCAATCATGTACAGTGTGCCGAAACACCCCTTTCTTTTTTTTTTCTAACTCATCCAAACAAATACTCTACTTTTTTTTCCACAGCACTAAACAGATACGTCCTAACTCAGGTTTTAAAAAATTGCATTGCTCTAGATTCAAGTCTGCTTATCTCAAACCTTAGCTTTAAGCAAAATGAAGGAACTAATTGAAAAATGTGATCAACTCTGTTAATTTCACAAAGAGTTATGCAAATTTAAAGTTGTTTACATTTAAAGATCAATTTGCATTTTTTTTTTTTTTTTCTTAAAATTGCCGATCTTTTGTTTCATGTCACATGAAATGTGGAAATAACTTCAACTTGGTTAAACAATCACTTGAAAATAATTATGGGTGGAAAGCATACAATATAGTATCATTATCATCAATTTTTTGGCAACTATTTACCTTTTGTATCAATTTTTGTTGCTTTTTATCTCAACTCAACTCAGGATGGTTTCCCTTATGCAGTGAATACCCAAAGCCTATTCTTTATTCTGCTTCATGCTGTCAATTCATTTAGTCACGGCCGAAGAGAAACTGGTCTGAGTTGAGTTGCAATAAAAACCAGCAAAAATCTATCTGATGAAATTAATTGAATACAGAATCATGTTATGTAGTAAATCCTATTAGCGTCTTGATTCAAATGATGCCACGGTGCGTTCGGACTGATCTGAAGTCAACTGATCTAGCATTAAAACAAATGACAAAAATAATAATAAATTGTTTACAGCTGATGAATGTTGAATCCAAAAAATGAAATTCAGGAACAAATTGTCAGTAAAAACTCTATGAAAAACCAACTCTTGTAGATATGTGTTAGATAAAACATTTGATGTGTGGTTCTCCACATAGACAAACCGAGATTACCTGCATGGATGTTTCATGTCTTTGACCAGAAAGAATTTTAGCTCTGAAAATTGTTAGATTTACATAGAAATGCTTACATTTTGACTACTTTTAGACAATTTTAAGCATATTTTTGGTGGTGGTGTTTTTTTGTTTTTTTTTCCCATTTTTAGTTATTTTTTAAAATTTAGCACTCTTTGGCAGTCAAACTAGTGCAAAAATATTTTTTAAGTTGGCAACACTGTGTTTCAGTCTTGGCAATTTTTCCTGCTAACACCTTGCTTTTGTGTTGATAGATTAGTATATGACAGAGAAACAGGAAAACCTAAAGGTTATGGCTTCTGTGAGTATCAAGACATTGAAACGGCTCAGAGTGCTATGCGTAATCTCAACAATTATGACTTTAATGGACGACCCTTGAGAGTTGGTGTGGCTGCTGGTGAACAGAATAAAGAAGAACTGAAGAGTATGCAACAGGCGATTGGAGGTCCACCTATTGAGGTAAAGTCATTGCTTCATGTTGGGTCTTTTTTTCTTCAAAGCTGAATGGAAAGATGATGGTTTGGCTTACCTTTGATGGTCCCTATTTGAATCCAGCTGGAAATCAGATGACATCAAACTGAAATGCGATGTAGGCACACGAAGTCGGCGGAATGATTTTCTTTTTGCATTTTACTGGCTTTCTCAAGATTGTTTTATTATATTTTTATTACAAAAGACAAAAAAATTCAGAAGCAAGTTA
This sequence comes from Thysanoteuthis rhombus, assembly GCA_963457665.1. Lineage (NCBI taxonomy): Eukaryota > Metazoa > Mollusca > Cephalopoda > Oegopsida > Thysanoteuthidae > Thysanoteuthis > Thysanoteuthis major. The sequence continues at coordinate 40,602,725 of OY735236.1, read as the reverse complement.
AAACAAACAATTCAATTTATTTAAATATAAAAACGATCAAAGAATTGAATTTTTTAAAAATATCATCAGTAATAAATTTACTCATATGTATTGAATTGTGATAAAAAAAATTGTTTTTATTTACCATTAAATAAATCAAATTTTTTATTAATTTGCTTCGGCTTGTTTCCTAAATTTTTGTATTTTGAGAGAAAGTAGAATAAGCTCTAAATAAAGCCAGTAAAAAGAATTATTCTGTCTCTAGAAGACGTTTCTGTTTGATGTCATTGAATTTTCAGCTGAATTGAAATTAGGACCATCATAGGTAAGTAGTACCAAAGATAGTATTTCCAAATGATGGAGTTTCACCTTGATTGGGATTCACTTAGTTTTGGGAAAAGAATTAACTGATAAACCTTAGGCTGCACCAATTTCAATCACCCAGAAATTTCTGAGGTTGTTTAGTGATTTCTATAGATTCTCCCTCGTTCTTTTCTGGTTTATGAAACTGATTTTCTTTCTATCTATATTATTACGAGCGTTTTACTTGCCAAAAATGACTGGATTATTTACATATGGATTAACACTTGAGTCTAGAATCAGAGTATCTGTGTACTCTGCCTAGGATCAAAGTGTAGTATCTATTCACAGTACATTCTTTGGTGGCTCTGCACCGATGCTGTATGGTGGCCAATGATGACCTACTGAGGCTCGGTATTGCTAAGCGCAAGAGGCCCAGCCTCGGCACCTTTCCATCGCACTAAAAGGGATGGGTCTCGCCTGCCCTGACGCAACACTAGTTACAGTGACTGGAGCAATTTTTGAAGCTTTCTGTACAGAACTCCCACATTAAACTGACCTTGTGTCACATCTTGCTCTTGTGGGGAGGCGAGTAAATATGGATCAAAGTATAGCTCCCTGGCACTTCTACCTAGATTCTGACTGTAGTGCCTCTGCATTCATTGAAAAGAGTTACATACACACATACGCAAAATATATACACACACATTGCATTTCTTATGTGCATTCTTAGATAAGAAAAATGGTTCAGTTTGAAAAAAAAGATTGTAAGATATGGAATATTTACTTTCACCCAACCTATGACCTGCAGATACTGTTATGATGTTCTTATTCCACATCTGAAGCTGCTTTGATTACTATGATGGCAAAAGTTTACAAAGATATAGATCATGTATCAAATTGATATTCATAGCCAAAAGGTTTTTCAAAATTATCAATCTTTAATATTTTTAATTCTTATTTTATATACTGCTGGAAATAGAAGTCAAGTGTCCATTCATTGTTTCTTTGAATAGAAAAAAATGTCTAGAATATGTTTGAAAAAAAACAAACTAGATTCTATTATCATTTTAATATTTTTTTCAAAGTTGGTCCAATTCTTTTTTTTTATTCCTCTTTTCAGAGTCCCTATGGAGACCAAGTGGAACCTGAAAAAGCCCCAGAAGCTATCTCGAAGGCTGTTGCTAGTTTACCTCCTGAGCAGATGTTTGAATTGATGAAACAAATGAAGGTAAATACCAAGATGAGTCACTTTCTAATTAGCGAATTGTATTCTCTGCCCATATCTCTATTAAAAGAATGATGACAATCATTTGGTTATATGACCCTGGGTGCTGGAAATTAGTCTGTAAGGGTAATCTGAAGAGGATGAACATTGGATAGATGGTTCTGACCTCGAAGGTTGCCACTGGTGAATTAAAGTCAAAACTGCTATTTCTGACTGAACCGCAAAAAGAGACATCTTCTCACAAAACACTGCATCAACCTGGAGTATCCTAATTTTAGACACCTATATATTATACATAAACATCTTGGGGGTACCAATATTTTGAAATATGGGCAAGGCTGAATACTTTTGTTAGTTCACTCCATTTGTGCAGGCTGATCACCCGACACACAGATCATCAGCCAGCTAGAATCACCTAAAAACTTTTAGAGACCTATTTTGACTATTCTGACGGTTTTTATTAATCAAAATCTCTAGTTAAGAACTTTAAAAGATCAAAATAATTTTTCCCCCCAGTTTTCTATGTAGAAGAGATTAATTGTTATCCTTATACGATATGAAAGTTGACACAAGGTTCCTTTTAAATAAAGATGTTTCAAAAAATGCCTGTTACAAATATCAGGGGAGGCTTTGACCATTCTCTTTAACTGCAATAGAAAGAAGCGACCCCCCCCCCCGTGCCAAAGCCAGTTATTTGGGGAGTTCTACAAGAGATTAAGAATCAAAGCCCACAATTAGACACATAAAAGCAGGGATAAAATAATGATATTTCGTCTAAGGAAGCACTTTTTTCCCAAATATGGTTTACTGAGACCAATGAATGACTCCTGTTGTCAAACTTTTTATTTTTCTACTGTAACAAGAACAATCCTCACCAAAATGGGGGATATGAATCAATATATAAAACCCACATTCCCCTACTGTGATTTAAACTTGTGACCTACTGATTGCCAGGATGCCGTCTTACTGATTTAGCTAAATTGATAAGTCTTAGATGTTGATTAAAATTTTTTAAACAGCTGTGCATAGGCTTATTTCATTCTAATAAATGAATACATTTCTATTAAAAAAAGCTTCTTTATTTGTTATATACACAGTACAAAAATGCAGTAATCATCTTCAATCAAAATAGGAATGGTGTTTGACCACGCAGCAGCCACACATGTTCATTTTACATTTCTCAATGATAATCTTTGTCTTGTCCATTGGCTGGAAACAGCAAAAGCAGGATGTTTAAATCGGTCTCCTTTATACTGGTCTGCAAAATAACTCTGGAACAGTCAGACAAAACTTTGCAAATGAGTTGAATTCCAAAGGGTGATTTGGGGTTTTAAAGAAAAATATTTCCGTGGTAGCATTCAGTCAAATATTCAACACTCCCACATCTTCTGACGCTTGAGGCAATCGATGCTCTCCGCCTATATCGGTCAGCAAACAACAACCTGACATCTCTCCTGCTCATTTACCCATTGGAGGTCATCTTGAATGGTTCATTGCCAGTTGATCTTCTGCCAGCTTTGCTTCCATTTTCCATTTGGAATATATTGAAGTAACCGAGTTGATGGGAGCCTTGCCACATGGCACGGTCATTTCATTCACAATTCGATGATTTCATTTGAAATAGATTGACTTGCTTCTTAACTTTGTTGTTATGAAGTGAGCCAATCTATTTTCCATTTACTTTTAACACTGATCAAATCAAGTTTGTTTCTTGGTCTACTGTGCATAAAAAATGTCATGTGAACAGATTCATTGTTAAATTGTATCTTGAACATCTTTTTTTCTTTGAAACAAAACCTTTTTCCCTTGTTTATTTTCAGTTATGTATCCAGAACAATCCAAATGAAGCAAGGAATATGCTTTTGCAGAACCCACAACTGGCTTATGCTCTGTTACAAGCACAAATTGTCATGAAGATTGTAGAGCCACAGGTTGCTTTGGTGAGTCTCTCTATACAATTCAGTTATCTTGACACTAATCTTCTGAGAAGGAGGTGCACAATGGTCAAATGGTTACCAGCAAGTGAGTTGAAACTCTGGCTGAAATAGTTTGTGTTCACTTAGCGTAGATGCCCTTGAGAGAAGCATGAATCTGTCTTTTTTCTTAGTTGTGGGTAAATAGTAGGGTAGACTGGGCTCTTATCTAGTCTCTTATGAAGCAAACAATCTGAAAAATGGACAACTCAGATTCCAAACCAATTTGATGAGGGTTGGGCCTCATCTGACTGTCTCACCCTTGACACGCCCATAATCAAATCATTGTGGTGCACCAACAATCTTGCCCTAAGATAAAGGTAACAGTTCTTTTTATATTTCAGTTCTAGGCTCTGAGGATCCATTTCTCATCATTAGGTCTGCAGTTATATCAAGGCTCCACTGTCATGACCACGTTAACTTTAAATTCACATGAAAAAATTCAAATCTCAAATCAAGGAATAACTTCTGATCAAAGTTATTTCCTGTGTGCTTTTAGGTAATTGAAAAAAATTTTGAAATTCAATTCACAAAATGTTTGATTTTAGAGGGGGGGATCTGTTCATTGAAAAGTTTCACTGTGTTTAGAAGTGGATTCAAGTGATCTATGAATTAGAGTGTTAAGAACTTATCATTAGTGATTTTACATTGGTTGGTGTATAAGCCATTGAGAGTAAATTTCATCCATTCTGAGCACTCAAAACCTCATATCTTTCCTAATCATGTTGGTATGTGGCTAAATACGGGCTAAGTACAAGAATAATTTAGAATTGTATTTTGAAGCTTCAAAGATGCATACCAAATTTTGATTTTCTGAGTTTGCAGGGAAAATAAAATCTCTCTCTCATGTGTATGTATATATATATATATATATATATAATGTGTCTGTGTGTACCGTATATTTTACCATAAGGCAACTTTCAAATATGATGGTTCTCTAATTCCAGTATGAATTTCATGGTTTTAGCACACTGTTTAGTCACTGTTTTTATATCTGACTCCTGGAACAATCCCATTATCTGCCAAAATATGTGGTGTATGTATATATTTTTGGGTAACCTACGTAAGTAAGCCCTGTTTCAAAAAAATAAATGATGTGTGGTATGAAATAACATCCATATACAATACAATATGATGATAGCCTATATAAAATAACAAACTACATGTATGACATAAGCTGTATATTAAAACCATAGCTGAAAGGGAGGTGGTGTTTGATTAACACTGCTGGGTGCCATGTTGATATAACTGTTTTGTTCTTAAATCCCTAAAACGGTTACAATGTAAACAACTGCTGATCCTACCAAGAGAAAATTTACACATAGTACCATAATAACAAAGTATATGTAAAATAGGAACATTAAAGAAAACACTTTAGAAAGTTACATAAATTGCATTGACAGATATTGGGAAATGGCTGACTGAATTGGCATAAAAAATTTGAAAAAGTTTTTTAATGTTTAGTATTTAAAGCTGTAAAGCTTTCTTGATTAATATGTATGTATATGTGTATATATATATATATATATATATATATATATATATGAATTTGTTTTCTAAGGGTGTTGTGCTTATACAGAAAATGCTAGGTGTTATAAAATTGTAATCTTATTGAAAAGCTGTTGTTCTCTATTTCAGGCAATGCTTCATAGAGAATCCAATCAGATTCCCCCCCTGCTCCCATCAGGTGGAGGTCCAAATGACACAGGCATGAACAGTGCACCAGCTGTAAGGAATAAACAAGCTTCATGCTTTTTCTTTTTTTTTCCTCTGTTGTAAAAAAAATCAATTTCATAATTTCTGCTGACTGAGGCTTTTGATTGCACAACTAATTCTAGAAATGCATTGAGGAGACTTATTATTATTGTAGAAATGCATTGAGGAGAATTACTATTATAGAAATGCATTGTCTATGATTTTTCATTATGAAAATATTATTGATGCTTTTTCTAGATAAATTTAAGGTGTTATTAAAATAGCTTTTACATTTAAAAAAAAAAATGAAATGCGTTAAATTCTCCCCGTGCTAAATGAATTCTTTTGATTTGTTTCTTGAAATTTTCCTTTGCACAGAACATACCAAGTGCTAGCACTTCAACAGGTCTCAGTCTTGGTGGAGGACCCATGCAGGGTCCTGTCTTGAATACTTTAGTTCCAAATCCTCAGCCTGGTAAGTGAATTCTTTGTGATATTTCCTGGTTTTATTCATTCTCTCCCATTAAAGATGGTTTGTCCCAAAACAACCATTTATTGTTTTGTTTTTTTTTCTGATGTGTCCATAGGACCCTCTTCAGTCAGTGATTCCTAATTATGTTAATCAAGAGGAAAAAAAGAGTTGTGATGTCATTAAAAGAACATCTAATCCGATGAATTTTTTTTCGACAACTGCAATGATGTCATAATAGAATGTATAAGGTCTGCATTTCTGTAATTGATTAAAGTTAAAAATCACCCTAAAATGCCAAAAATTACCATTTATGTTTTTTATTCGAAATAATACTTGTCGAATATTTCTGTATTGCAATATTTTTCCAGTATTGGAATCAATTGATTAGAAGAAAAACTGCTTGCTCTTCTTCTCCCTCTACCTCCACCACCATGGATGAATAAGGTTCTTGTTTTTGAAATGATAGCCAGAAGTCAATGTTTTATCAGCAATATTATAATTCTGTTTGTTACAAAAACTGAAAAAGATTTCAAAAGTATGAGGTCAGTCCATAAAAATATCGAGCCATTCTGAATATTTTGAGAACCATTGTATGGCCTCGGATGTAACTTGGTAAGCTATCAAAGAGGACCTTATTGTGCAGTAAATTTCAAATTCTCACTGTCCTGGTTACAAAATCTAAGTTTGAAGGTAATGATTGACATTTTCTATACTTTTTGACATTATCGATTAAAAAATAGCAATTATTACCCAACAACAAAAAAAGTAAAGTTTGAATCTTTTTTTTTTTTTCTAAGATGGTTTGTTGAATTAGAAATCTTTTCTTTATAATTTTGAATCATATGACTTTTAGATGAATTGTATCTTGTGTGATATTGTCGGTCTCATGATTGATAACTTCATTTGCAGGCCTGCCTGGTCAGAATCCTCCTGGGCCCGCGATACCTCAGCGAATGATCACTCCTAATGTTATCAGTGGAGATCGTCCCCAGGCTCCGATGTTGGATAATCTTGTGGGACGTGGGGCAACCATGGCACCATTAGGTGAGTTGACCAAATATATATATATATATATATATATATATATATTTTTTTTTTTTTTTCTTCTCTTTCCATATTCTCATTTACTGAAAATTGAATCAGTGTAGCCACAATTACCAACCTGACCAAACATCAAAGGCTAGAGGTATTCTTCCCTTTTCACTCGTCAGTCTGTGTGATCAGTGTTCCTGATCACATTTTTTTGGCAATTTCCATGTATAGTCCAGGAGTCACTTTCTAAAAATGGCTTTTTCATTTATTCATTTTTTTTGTTTCTTTTTTTCTTTTTTTCACTTGTTTCTAGGTTGTGCTCTATTTACAATAATAATCCATTTTAAAATGGACACATATATTTTTGCCTTGCCCATGACATATTTGTAGGAATGCTTGGTTGGAATGAGAGATGAACTGTGTTGGGTTAAATTCTGATTAAAAAAAACAAGAAGGAAAATTACATCCTTTTCTTTCTCACTATCTGAGGAGTCTAGATAGTGTAAGTGGATCTGTAAAGTGTTGATGGACAGAAAGATAAGAACTCACTGAATTGCGATATTGTTAGAAAATGAAACAACTTGGCTATAATGATTCATTTTTAGGCAGAGGTGGCAGTATTATTTATCTTATAAGATTGAGAATTCATTGAAAATAAACAAATTTTTCATCTTGAAATATTTTACTTATCAAGGCTCCAATAGCTGAAAGCTAATCAAATGATGAAAAAAAAGTAATGACTTCTGCAAATGAAGTCAGAGAGGTATATGTATTATCCTGTGTCTTTCTCTCTGTCTGCACAATATCTCTAAAAGTTCTCAATTAATTTTTTATGGAAGGGCAAATTATTAGGTAAAGAAGAATAATTGAATTTTAGGGTGGGTCCAGGGATCTGTTTTTTTTTTTTTTCCATTTTTTTTTTCTTTTTATAAATTTATGTATTCGCTCATATCTGACCACACGATATCTCCAAAAGTTCTCAGTGAATTTCAGTGACTGAGGAAAAAGCAATTAAACTTTTGTGTGAATCTAGAAATTTCTCTATTGAGTTTATTGCGTTGGCAGAGGTATGTGCTTTCTAGTTATTAGAAATTGCCAATGCAGGTTTCTTCAGTTTGAGTTGGTCCAGTTGGCTGGCTGACTATATATATATATATATATATATATATATATATATGCTTACAGGCTGCTCCAATAGAGCGAAAGGGCTGAAAATTGAAACATTTACCGCTTATGTCTAGAAAAAACAAGTGGGGGAGGAGTTTGCAGTGTAATTTTATGCTAAATCGATCCTTTAGTTGGTGTCCCTTTGTCTTTTCGAATATCAGATTTTTCTAATGATCACTGCCCAACGAAAGGCAAGAGAAGTAACTTATTCATTGATCACTCCTTTTTCTGATTGATTACCCCCAACAAGGCATGCTGCCAAAAGAAGTTGATTGCCTGACGGTTTTCTGTTTTCTCTTTTGCAGATGTTGATTTGAGAGTTCGTCCTGCAGAGATGGTTAATCATGGGCCTCCCCCCTTCCCTGATATTCGTCCCCCCATGGGTGCCCCACGAATGGAGATACGAGACCCTCGTGTAATGGAACCCCGATTACCCCTATTGAGAGATTTGCAAGGATTAACGCAAGCTGGACGTGGTCCCCAGGTAAGTGTTTGTTTGTTTGTTTGTTTTACTTTCGGTCGCCCTAAGCAAGGCCTTTCGAACACTTTTTCATATGAAAGGGTTAATTAGTAGCAGTTATTTATGCCAGAGAGTTGAGAATAGTAAAAAAAGAAAAAAAAATGGCGCACTAGTACACCCCAAGAAGTAACTAGGTGGACCCATAGCAACCGAGGTGTAAACAACTCTGGAATAGAGCACTCTGGTGGATGGGGAATTGTGCATAAGTAAATATATCGCTTAAATTCAGTCTTACTGACCGTCTAGTTCTGCGTAGGACAGAAGTAAAATGCCAGCCTCAGAGTTATGATCCTGCCTCGTGGTACTGGATGGGATAATGGATAGTCTATAGCCACACTGAAGAGTTGTAATACAACGAAACAGCTGTCTGTGGATGACGCAATTATTCATCTATGATTATAATTAACGCTCCCTTCTTCAAGGTTGAGCTCTCTTAAAGTAGGCAACTCGTTCATTACAAGCTATGTAGCAATGCTCTTCCAACCCTGGAATGGTGCACTCTAGTGGATAGGGAATTGTACGGGAGTAAATATATCGCTTGAATTCAGTCTTACTGACTGTCCAGTTCTGTGTAGGGTAGGGGTAAAATGCCAGCCTCTGGGTCTGAAGTGAAGGTTTTGATCCTACCTCTTGGTACTGGATGGGATAATGGATAGTCTATAGCCATACTGAAGAGTTGTAATACAACGAAACAACTCTCTGTGGATGCCTCAATTATTTAATTATGTATATAAAAATTAGTTTGTGATTGTCAAATATGCAATTCTTCCTTCCAAATTATTAAAATAACTTATTGATAAAATTGTGAAGTTAGAATCACTAAAAGATGACATGTTTAAAATGAAGACCAAAAATGACTTGAAAACATTAAGAGAGTTAAAGTGATTTGTAAGAGTTGAAAACACTGTAATGAATAGCAATAAGAGACTTGAAGAAAAAGACGAACATTGGGTAAAGGCACTAGTTCATTCAGGGTTTAAAAATGTTGAGATTGTACTGGTAGAGAAAGCATTCAGAAGGAGGTTTATTCAACATAACAGATCTTCTTCCAAGGAGTATCTCTTGCACTTCAAGGCAACCAAGGAATAAAAAAACATATGAAATTGTGTGTGATTGTTGAATATACAATTCTCCTGTCTCAAATTCACAAATTGCACATCTTCACTTCAAGATGTCAACAGAAAAGATATGCCTGGCTGCATAAAATGGTTGTTTTTTTTCCTCATTTTTATAATTGACCTTTAAACTTTGGGCTACTAATTGTTTTGTATTTTCTTCTTCCTTGACATCTATTAAAATGGGAGAATTTTGGCTTTAAATTGAATTCATTTCATCTTTGGTTGGTTTGCTGCCTAAGTCAGAAATACCTCCTTGTGGAAATCGGGTGAGCAGTTGTCGCCTCTCGTCAAATGAGCTTAAGTAGCTTTTAGTAACCCATGAAAAATTTTCTGCTTATATTTGAGTATACATTGCATCCCCTATTTTTGGTTTGAATATTGGTACAAAAATTTCTATGATTTTAAATATTTGAACTTTTAAATCTGGTTCTCCTCACTTTTCTATGTGAAGTGTGCACGCGTTTTTTTTTTTCTTTCCTTGATCAACAACAAAGTCAGGAAGTTTGAGATTATCAAATTAGGTTCTTAGGGCTGGCAGTTTATTCCGACTCTTTTAGTCTACGTCATTATTAATCATATCATTTGTATTATGAAGTATAAAGCTATATTTACAATGTTGTTATGAAAAAAGAATGGAAAGATCAAATAAAGAGTAATTGAAAGATGAATAGTTATTTAGTATTTTGAACTCTTGAATTAAGTATTCAAAAACCAATACAAGTCAGTATTTGCCGATGTTCACCAATCCAAGAACTTACGTTTTATGCCATCAAATACACCATCCTGAAAGTGTAACTTAAAAAGGTTCAATTTTGAAAGAATCATCCAATTATTTTTGTCATAAAATGAAGAAAAAAATTTCACATACGCAATTGTCTCCCCTTCTAAGTTGTTGAAACTCTATTTCATGGGCAGCTGATTATTATAATCATCGATGATGTTATCAAATGGTTATAGTTATCAAAATCAGTCGGGTAAAACCTTTTATTTAAAATGAATTAGAAGTTAAAAAAGAATTTCATATCCACTTCTTTGTGTCAAACTTTTTATAATAAATCTGATTATAAAATGCGTTATATTGTATTGAAATTCTTATTTGGAATGATCTGCCGTTATTACTCAATGAATGGATCATTTGGCCTAGACAACGTAAACATTCACATTGTTTAGGCCAAATGATACATTCACTGTGTAATAATGGGAGATCATTCCAAATAGTTTCAATATAATATAATGCAATTTATAATCATTTATCTGTTTCTTTATAATGTAACAATGAATTTGCAAAATAGAATTTGGAACAATTGTTCTAATTTTTCTTATCCTTTGTTTAATGTTATCAGCCAGTTATTGTTATCTAAAAGACCCTGTCCCCAAGTGATAACAATAAGTGGTTTCCTCAACGTTTTTATTCAGTAAAATAAAATCTTCTCATTTTGCCTTTATGGGTTATTCAGATTCCTGGTTTGGCTGCGGCAGCTGCAGCAGCTGTTAATAGTGGGGCCAACCCCCTTGCGGGGGGAGTGAACCCCATGGCACCTGGTGTATCACCACAAGATCAAGAAAAGGTAAAATCTATTCATCAATTTATTTGGGGTTCAAGATTTTTTTTTTTTTCTTTTTTTTTTTTTTTAAGATTTTTTTAGATTTTTTAAGATTTTTTTATTCTATTTACAAATGTAGAATCAGGACCCTAAAATTGACTTGAATCAATAACACAAATAATCAGATTACACCTTAATCATAATTTAATTTATTCCAATCTAAACAAGGATTAGATGTTGAATAGGGACCCCTTTTAATATTGTGAAGAAATAGTGTTGAGAAATCCTTATTTTGATTATACCATAATCAAAATTTAATTCAATCTGAAAATTTGCACTCGTGACTTGAATCAATTTTTGGATCTGGATCCATTGTTTGATCCAATTATCTTCCCTGTCGACTGCCTCTGGGCCATAGGTTGGCTTTATGGTTTCAGTAACCAGAAGGTTTTACGGGAGTGAAGTTGCTTGTCCCACACCCAAGCACTAGATTTTTTTCTCTGTCAGAGTAACCTTCTCTTTGATGGACTGCCTTACAGAGCTAAAGAGCTCCAACTGCCCTGCTATCTACCGATAGCTAGGGGAGAAGTGGATTCATGTCTTTCCCGATGGAATTAGTTCAAAGTGAACATAAGCTGCTTTGGTCAAAACTTGGACTCCATTTACTGATTTTTCTTTCCGTGCTGGTACTCGTGAAATTCCAATGGCGTCCAGTTTTTGAAAAAGAGGTTCAAGTCGGATCAGGTCAAAGGGATGTAATTTTCTTTTTTTTTTCTCTTTTCAGGCTGCACTGATAATGCAAGTTCTTCAATTGACAGACCAGCAAATAGCTATGCTTCCTCCTGAGCAGAGACAAAGCATTTTAATTCTCAAAGACCAAATTGCCAAAAGTGCCCAAACATGAAGACTTAACCAATTTGGACACGATTCCAATGTTTTCCTTTTTTTTTTTCTTTTTTTTTTTTTTTTTTTTTTTTCTCCTTTCCATAGTCTTTTTTTTTTTTTAAATTCATCTCCACCTGTTGATTTAACGTGGGAAAATAAAAAATATTTTCTAACATCAGGCAAGAGTTTTTACTTTTTTCGTGTAAAACATCTCCATATTTATCAGGATTTGAAACAAAAAAGGAAAAAAAGCCCTAAATATTTGCCAAATAATGTACAGTTATCCGTTGCAATTTGCAGGGGTTAATGGCTCGAGAGGACCAAGGAAACATTGAATTTGTGAATAAATTTTGTTGCCCCCCCCCTTCCTCTTCCTAACCTTTTCGGTCCCCCAAAATAAATCTTTTTACCATCCTGAGTTGTAAATGTACAAATGAATTGATACAGGGAAGCTGGCAGTGAAAAGTTTCAATTTTAGTACTCGATTTCATTTATTTTAATGACGGGTTTTTTCCCTCGGTCAAAAAAATAAACATGGCCTTAATCTGCTCAGATATCCTCAGAGTATGCAAAAGTATTTTTTTTTTCTTTTCAATGACTTATTCATTCTATTTTCTTGCAGTTATAACCTAAATTAAACTTTCAAAAAAGGTATTTAATTATTACCATTCGTCTTAAAGGGGTACGGTAAATACTATCAGAAAATATATATAATGTTTAATAACAAAGACCAAATTTCATCAAACTAGAGTGCAATGATTATTTATAATTTTATTTCTCTTTTTTATGCTACGATCTATCTTCATCTTATTTTTTGTTGCTTCTTTCTTGAGAATTTATTTGGTCTGAGAAAAGTTGTGAAAAAGCAACAAATATATTAGAAAGAAGCCAAATAGTTACTTGAAAATGGAAAAATTGTTGATAATGTTTGACTAAACTTCATCTACTAAAAAAAACTGAACTGTGAATGTAAAACCCTAGAATGCAAAGAATTAACTACATCAGAATTAGAATAATCTGCTGGAAACCTCAAGTGTTGGGGATCAAGTGATGATTTTAAAACCTTTAAGTTTCTTCTTGGTGTAAAATTTTCCTTCCATCTGATTGGACGTTTGAATAATGAAACCATTCACTGTGAAAGGTTAAAATTCAAAGCAGTTTTTGTCAAGAGAAGTATTTCGAGACAATAGATTAAAGAATATTTGGACATGATTGGAGGTTTGCTTGTTGGAATCAACACAGATGATTTATTCAGTTCAGATCAGTCGCTTCTTTGGTGGAGGGTTCTAATACTTTTTATGTGTTTTGTGTGTTCCAGTGCTTCTGGCTATACTGTTTAGTCTACAGACTTGAAAATTGGCATCAGTACTCCATTAGACCCCTTTAAATAAAACAAAAAAAAAACTTATTTTATGAAAAAAAAGTCTTTTTTAGCCCATTTGGGGAATTAATTAATAACACCTAGATTTTCTTCCCTTTTCACTCTATTTTTGATGTTTTCCTGTGGAAAACCCCACTGATGTCTCCAAAAGTATTCATTCTGGCCATATCTATTATTCTTTGGAATTATTTCACATGACTTCAAATTTTGATTCTACGGTTGTTCAATATTGTATATTAATATTCGTGGCATATAAGATTTGTCTGTTTAGTTCAGTCGGTAAGAGAGCCACCTTACAATCACTTGTGATTTCAAATCAAAGGAGGGATATGTTGATTTTATATATCTATTTGGTTTAACATGATATGATAGACAAATGGTGCTGAGTTTATTCCCTCGAACTAAGTGAGGATTGTTGTTGTTGTTGTTACGGAGGGGGGCGAAGTCAATTCCAGCTTGGGTAGGAGTTCCATGAAATGCCTTGAATTGAAATATTCTGCTGAGAACAAAGTTGTTCACTAGCTGGACCCATGGAGATTCCATGGTGGTTGACAACTAAGATCGTCCATTATCTCATGCCTCTGCTCTTCTCTCTCCCTTATCCCTTCCATTCTTTATTTCTGGTCAATGATTTCATCTAAATGTGATACAAACATGGATCAGTTTCTTACTCAAAGCTTTTCATACCCCCTCGGTGAATTACCCAACTTTTTTCTGCACTCCACCTACCTAACCTTTTATCAAAATTTCTTTCTCCCCCTCCCCTTCCAGTAAACTACCTAACTCTCTTTCCTGGGCACTTAATAAACTACCTACCTAGCCTTCTCTTCTCTCTTCATACCCTTTTTCAATAAAAAAATTCTCCCAGATTTTGCACGTGAATCGGAGGTAACTCCTGTTTTCAAAATCAAAGGTTATCTCCCTTTTAAAACAAGACATTCTGTGGCAGCTTTGAATCAATTTAAATCAGGCTTTCTCAACCTGGGTGATATCGTCATGGTATGTGTATGCCAAACATATCATGTTATTTTACATTACTTACATTAATGAAAGAGTGAAAAAGTTTACATTTCTATTGTGTGTGTGTGTTTGCTTCTTGTGTTTGTCCGTGTGTGGGTTTTTTGTTTTTTCAGTTGAAGTTTTTTTTTTTTTTTTTTTTTTTTTTTTTTCTTTTTACATATCTTTCTGAATATTCACTCTATAGGTGGGTAGTGGAAAAAATTATCAATGTGAAAGTGGGCGGAGACTCTGAAAAGGTTGAGAACCCCTGATTTAATTATTAAATTGCTTTCATTCATCATCATCATCATCAGTCTTTTAACATCCGTCGTTGGTCATAGACCTTCCCCAGGATTCGTCACAATTCTCTATCATAGGCGTCGCAGAGCCAGTACTTGTGCGCTGTTTTTAACATCGAATAAATGAAACGTTAAATGTTTGTATGGTAGAACTTTTTTTTCCTTCTGTTTATAACACATTGCTGTTTTCTTGGGCCACCGTTTGATGAGTCTGGTTTTCTGTAGGCAACAGTAATCCACTGGACCTCTTCTAAAAATGTTTTTATTTTTGGAAAAAAAAAGCTTTTTTTTAACCTTTTGAGGGCTTGTTCTGGCGGATTTAATAATGGCGTCGATGTTATCCAGAATTTAGATGTTTCTAGATGCTTTTCACTCCATTTTAGATTTTTTGCGGTCTGAGATGTCATGAATGGAATTTATTCTGACCATATTTATCCTTCGATTTCTATTAAATGCTTTCAACATTTAATTCTAGAGTTGTTCAATTATTGACTGTGATGGCAAGTCTTTCCTTTTTTTCTGGTGCAAGGATTACAGTCTGCTTTTGGTCTTTTTCCCTCCGCTCCTTGTACCTATTGAAGCATGCAGACTGTGGGGGTTTAGCATTTTACTGGCTGCCCCCCCCACCACCACCAATGGTGACTACTCCTAGTGTTTTGAGCTTACGCCATCAAGTCATTATCAATCATATATTACTTCAATTAATAGTATTTATTCCAGTCAAATATACATACCTTCTTTTTACAACCATTTATACACACAAACACACACATATATATGTGTGTGTATATAAATATAATATGTGAATTTGCTACACAAACTAGTTCATGTTTCAGCCCTCTCTGGGCCTCATCAGGTGAATGATGAGGCCCAGAGAAGGCAGAAATCTAAACTTGTTCGTCTAGCAAATCCACATTCTATTATTTATTTCCAGCTCTACTCTAAAACAACTTGACTTTCGAAGTAAAAAGTTGAATGTATGAAATAAATCCATCACATATCAGATGTTGCTTTATATTATGCCATAATGCTAACCTGATCTGTACCATATGTATTATGTGTTATATATATAGTGTGTGACAAGTATTTTGGGTTTTGCATAGAGGCATAGAAGAAGATGAGGGAACTTTTGTGAAATCTCTGGGATCCACAGCCCTATAGGTTGGGAACTGCTGCACCAAATAATCCTTTTTTTTTCCCCAACTGAACCCTGTCTTTCTGAAAGTCTGTGCATGTCACAGCTTTCAGGGGTCAAAATTTCAGGGAACATTTCTTTTCTCTTTTAGGGGTCAAAAGAGAGATGGATATTTTTTCCCTTTTGTGGGTTGAAATTATGGGCAACCTTTTTCTTTCTAACTTTCAGGAATAAAAAATGATGGGAAACTTTCCCCCCTTATTAGGAAAAGGAATAATTTTTTAGGGGTCAAAACTGAACGGGTAACATTTCCGTTTTAGGGGAAACTCTTTTGAATTAAAAGTGAGGGAAATACTTTTTTATTTGCAAATAATAACAATATTGATTCGATACAGAGGAAGAGACTTGACATTGATATTAATGACTGGTAAAGGCGGCCCCTAGGCGAGTAATAACATTAACTTTTTTTAAGTGTTGATCGATAACACCTTGCTTGTTGAAAGTTACGAGAAGAAAAACCAAGACTGTTTACATGAATTTTTTTTGAAATCATGAAAATTTCCGATATTTCTCTTCATCATCTTCAATCATTATATGAAAGGAAAGTATTTGTAAACTGAAACGAGTTTCAAATGGCCTACACTGAAATTATGTTGGACGTTTGAATCTCGTTTGAGTTTACAAATCCTTTCATTCCATTTGATGAATTCTCAAGATATAAAGAATATCGAGAGTGGTCATGATTTTATAAAAAATTTTCATAATAAACAATTTCTTCTTCTTCTTCGTCTATTACTCGTTCTTCTGCTGCTGCTTCTTCTTCCTCCTCTTTCTTCTTCCTTCTCCTCTTCTCGTCCCTCTCTTCTCCTTCTTCCCCTCCCTCTCTTTCTTCTTCCTTCTTCTCTTTCTTCTTCCTTCTTCTCTTTCTTCTTCTTCTTCTCGTCCCCCCTCTCTTCCCCTCCTCTTTCTTCTTCCCCTCCCTCTCTTTCTTCTTCTGCTTCTTCTTATGATTATGATGACGATGATGAATGACAGAGAAAAGAAAGACTCTTCGTGAAACTTTTATAAAATCATGAAATAAAGTCGTAAAAACAACTTAATTTTTTCTCACAAACAATTTTGAAATTCTTGTATAGTTTTATTATCTCGTATGAAAAAAAAAAGTACAATTATGAATAATTTTGAGAATAACTTAGATAAACTTAGATATCATGGGATAGAAAGTAAATTGATAGAGCAATCTTGGGAGTTATCGGCTGAAATATACAGAAGAATTCAGAAAAAGAAAAAAATAGTGCCTGGTATATGTTCCTTTGCACTGGTAAGATTGCAAATCTTTTTTATCAAGTTTCATATATTTTTTTGAATGAATGTATGTTTTTAATGTTGAATCAGTATTCCTAATCTAAATTATTTAAGGGGGTGCCCAGAAAGATATGATTATTTAATAAATGAAAATTAAAATCAGTAAATGAAATGGAAGTATTTCTAAACCCCCAACAAGATTAAGACGTTTAACACGAGAATACTGCGTTCCATAATGGAAACAAAATTAAAAATCGTTCTAGCCCCACGTGACATTTTATAAAAAAAAATTGTTGATTTCTAGTGGATAAGACCGATTACACTACAATCACTATTCAGATCGTCTGGGTCGTGAATTCTTAGTCTTGAAAATGTATGAGAAGAATGACTACAAAATTGCGTCAAGAGAAAGACAAAACGATTCTTAACAAGAAATTCTGTAACGTTCCTTATTCAGTTTGAAAACAGCGTTGACCACAAGGCCAAAATATCACCAGTAACAAATTAGATAAAGTAGTACGTTTCCCGAAAAGGAGAACAAATATACATATTAACGTTTTGCGCAACATGTCGTACGATTCACATCTCACTCTTCTCTCCTTTCGACCAATCAACGTTCGTTAAATGGGAAAGCCGAATGTTTGGAGAACCATAGCGTCTTATCAGTTGGTGGAAAACATTCAAGATGTAACGATGTTTTTCATTTTAACCCCGTGGCGAAATGCCACCATCGACAGAGGACATTATCTCAAAAAAACCCTCTACAACCCAAGTGATAGAAAAAACCCCGTTTCTAATGTAGCCACCAACTTAGCTACGAGCTTATTTTTTACGGCTATTTTATCGATTGCAGTTTATAATGATCTTACCCTAATGGTAAGAATATACGTATTCTTGTACATTACAATTTGAGCTCATCTCTCTCAACAGAACATTCTTGACAAGTGTTGATCATAGCTGAATCTACAAAACGTGACTGTATAATCTTAAACGAAGGCTTTGCCAAAGGCAATGAAACAGCTATGACCTTATATGCTCTTAACATAAAACCTCATCGATAATCTTGGAGAAGCACTTGACCCTGACTAGTGTAAGCAATCATGGTGCACAGATGATAGTAAGTGAGTTGGTCGAAATTAATGAAAAACTGGTGAGATCAACTCAGCACATTGGGGCCAAAATATAGATATTATCCATTGGCAAGGAAACCATTTTAATTGTGGAAGAGAAGTTCGGAACAAAAGACCGAGAGATATTTGGAAGAAGATAGGATGACAACTACAAGGGAAAAGTGACACAGTTGTTGGTAATGAAAAATACAAAGTACGTTTTACGGTAGAGAAATGGATTCAAGACATAACAAACATTGCCATAGATGAACCCTGAGCAGCATCACCCTCTTATGCTAAAGCTATATCTCATATATATATATATATATAGAGAGAGAGAGAGAGAGAGAGAACTGAGTTCAATACAATTCGGATCTTGAGAACATATCATCACAGAAAGGTTTATTCCAGCGTTATGGCATTGAAAGAAGGATAATTGCACAGTCAGTAAGACTTGGAGGGTACTGGTCTTACTAAACTGATACAATCGGCTGATAATGAATATTATGTATTAGTCAACATTACTGGAAACCTCACCAACATGTATTACAGCCAAGATAAAGATCTTACCAACTAAGAGAGCGTGTAAGCTGAGAATAACACATAGATGGTAAAGACACAAAAAGGAGGAGTACAATCAAATACTTGAATTGGTTGAGGACTAAACTGAAAGGCCTTTGGCACTTTCTCGAGAGAAAGGTTCTGAATCCTGGCGAACAGGTCCACCAATCAAATCCTTAGGTCATACACTGAACAAGCAAGAATTCTGTAATACTATTTGCCTAATTATTGCCAGCGTGGGGTTAGGAATATACATGGGGTCATATATTGTCCTGCAAGAAAGGCAGGTATGTAACTATGAGATGCAACTGTATGAGAGACCTTGAAGCTGGAATGATACAAGAAGTGTGATCTGAACACTTACCACTTAATAGCGACTTGATGAGAAATGGAAATAATGCCGAATAATCTCTTCTCGGTGTGTCAGGTAATGGAGTATGGAAGCCACTTGAAAGAACATTTTTTAGATATCAGAGTTGTGCTTTGAAATGTACCTTCGTAAACGTTGATAAAAGTACCAGTCGGTTGTACTTTGCTTATGAAAAGGGAAAGAAAAGAAGGTTCAACAAGCGAGTGATAGGAATCTAAAAGGGCTCGCATTAACACCCGCTGTAATATCAACATCGGAGGGGGATCATGTTTAATGAGGCTGCTAGATATCACAAGTGAATTGTCACACTAATAACTGAGCGGAGTATCTCAACTTAAAATGATGTACTGATTAACTACGTTAGGACCAGCCTTGGATTCTTTCTACTCAAAAGCGTTTTGATTGCAATCAGAGGTGTTCAGGGAGGACTGAAGACGAGAGAAAATACACCTTTTATATCTATTCTCTCATTCAATCTGATTGCCATCAGCAAAGGAAAATAATTGCGCTACGTGCTATATCCAGGATCATCAGCAGCAGTCGTTTAGCGTCCGTCCTTGAACATAGACCTTCCCTAGGATTTGCCAGACCTCTCTATCATGGGCGTTGTGGAGCTAATACTTTCTGAACTTGCCAAGTTCGTCACGTCATCTTATATTTCGCCGACCACAGTTTCGCATATGATTTCTGAGGATCCGTGTTTTTGAGTCGTGATATCCAGCGATTGTCTGACATTCTTGCAACATGGCCAGCCCATTGCCATTTGAGTTTTCTAATCAGTTCTGTGATATCCCTGACAACTTTTTTCTCTAATATACTGCGCTGTCTTGTGATCTCTTCGTGTGAGGTTGAGCATGATTCTTTCGTGTGCATGTTGTATGGTTCTCAGTTCGAGGGTCAGTTTTTTGGTTAGGTTCCATGTTTCTGATCCATAGGTTACTATCGGGAGGATGCATTGATTGTAAACCCTTCCTTTTGCCATCCTAGAGTGATTCTTCGTTTGATTTCTTCTTCTCTTGGGGATTTCATTGGGATTCGTTGTCCTTGGAAGCTGTAGTGACGTTTCGGATTTGGATTTTTGTATCTTTGTCCTCAATATGTTCATTGTACATTCTCTTTACTGAAGTTCATGTGTAATCCAACCTTCTTGCTCTTTTTGTTCTGTTAGTCTAGCAATATTTAGAGATCGTGAAGATTTTTTTTTTTTGCAAAAAAAAGGACGATATCGTCAGCAAATCTAAGGTTACCTAGGTATTCGTCGTCTGTTCCGATTTCTCTTTGCTAGGAAAAAAATGTCCACTTGTTTTTTGGGATCTAGAAACAAGTGGGACGATCTCTACGAGGGGAGAGGATATATATGAGAGAAATTATGGCGATGTTTTTTTTTTTTTTTTTAAGATATAAAAAGATGGACAAAAGAAATTGGGGTGGGGAAAACAAACAAACAAAAAAAAAGAAAAGAAGGGACAGACGTATCATTCACTCTACCTAAGGGCCTATCAAGGAAGGATCTAGAAAGGGACTCACCGTTCGCACCATATATAACGGTTAGAAAAAAAACAACACTCTATTCTGGTTCCTCTCAAGTAAATAAGGCTTGCCATATTAACCTTCTCTCTTTGGTGAAATCTATGCAATGCAATTTCTTTCCATTACATTTGATTTTCACGTACAGCTGATGCTTAAAGAAAAGAATCAGATCCTGGCGAGAAAAAAAAAGCACATTTTCATAGATTTCCTTGAATCGTGTGTTCCATACAATCATTTTAGCCCCGGTTGGGTTTGTCAGAAACACCATCCATTTCATCCCAGACCACGGAGGCGACACCTTGTCACATACGTACGTGACACGAATTGATCCGAAGCAACACAGTCCCAGGGTGGGCGGATCATGTGACAGCAGAAGAAAACGTGTTCAGTCGTTTCTTCCAAAGCAATGTTATATCGTAGACATTTGGATTTGTCCACTACGTACGTTTTGAAGCCTTGAGAGGAAGCACATTTCGAGCCAGTCGTCAAGTGAGAGAAAACTCAGGGTTGTTGAAATCCTCTGCACCAACACTGAAGACCAGCAGTTCTGAAGTAGCCCTCTCCCCAACCTCTTGGCGTGTCGATGACTAGCCAAAATGGTGACAAATTTCAAATCAAAGAAGCTAACTCTAACCCTAACCCTGATTGCTAAACCATAAATCTAAAAATACTACCCCCCAACACGAACAGCGACCATTTTAAAACGGGAAAGGCAACAATTCTCGAAAGCTCCTCCTGTATTTGTGCTTGATTATGAAATCAAAGTCACTAAAAGTTATTGGATAACACTAAATGAAGAAACACTGAAACTATATTTCTACCGTGATGGTCAACAAGCCACAATAATACTGTGTTCAACCCAAAGAGTTTGGGAAGTACTGTATGGTCATCTTTTACTTGGCAAAGATGGATTGGCGAAAAGATGGAAGACAATGTCACGGTTACTTCCTTTCGATCTTATCTATTTTCTCCAAGGTCTCAATAAATACCAACATCATTTCCTCAGATGTGTCCAAACATCTGTCTTCGATGCTTTGCAGTCGGTTGGTCCAACTTGCATTAAACAACAGAAATAGGAAGAAGAGATGCGATATCATTGAATGGTGTGACATCATTAAAAGAACACTATTCCAATTATTTTCTAACCAGCTACAGGTGACGTCATTAAGAATATCAAAGATCTGCATTTTTGTATTTAAAAATGAAAATGGCCCTCAAATGCCCCAAATGCCCCAAATACCCCCAAACCGCCAAAAATTGCCATTTACGATTTTTATTGAAAGAAAGACCACTTGTTTTTCTTGAAAAGTCAGTTGTTTCCTTTCCCGTTTTAAAATGGTCACCGTTTGTGTTAGGGTTAGTATTTTTAGAGTTAGGAATTAGGGTTCAGGGTTTAGATTAGGGTCTTTGATTCGGAATTTCGAAGTATCGTTAAAAGTGTGACTTATCAAACCATCAATGAAGAAATGTGTGTATTTGTGTGTGAGTACACTGAGATAATCCAGTAGCTGACCATCGTACGACGTTGATATTCACCATATATATTAGCTAGCACACAAGGGAGTGTCCAGTTTGAAGTTGTTTGAAGACATCTAATAAAAACTAAATACAGAAAAACAGATTACAGATCTTTTATCTAAAATTGTTGATCTTAACTTAGATACAATATATCTAAATTGGCAACTCAGATGAGAAGTAACTGAAATACTTCAAAGCCGTAGTCTTGTACGACAGGTGGAAATTTATTTTACTTGACTTTTATGACAGGCTGTTTCAAACACATGATAAAGTCCGGTCCATCCCAAAGATGCACCTTCGGAACGGGCATTGCTCGAGTATCAAGAAATATCTATCCGGTATATTAAAGGGAAACAACTCTTGATCGAAGGGAAGCTACTTTTGATTAATAACAAAGGTTGATTAATAAGGTTGTTAAATTTGAATCGTTGTTTTTTTTATTTATAGTAAGGCAAAGAGTAACACAAACCATAGAAAACAACCAATATTCAATCCAAATAAAATCTATCTGAAGCAAAAGCACTTTTCTAACGATCCTGTAATAATAATATGTCATCTCTATAAAATTCTTTCGGTCAAGTGGTCAGAAATTCAGTAAATGGACGTATCATCATATCGCTATTATTGAACTTACCATTGAGCTAAAGGGTAGCAGGTTCGATTCCTGCTGCAGCCCCGTTTTCTTTAATTGTTTATTTTGCTTACGATGATGATGATGATATTCAACAGTCAGTTTTATTCTTCTTAATTAGATATGTTCAAACACATCTCTATGAAAGCATCAGCTGGTCTGTCTGTCCCCAATAAGTTCGAAATCGATTTTCTGCAGAGGGTAGGAAGAATTTAAAGAAAAATAATCTTATAATATTTCACCAATCATTTGTTGGTCTGGCAGCCTGAAAATGCGTCGCTAGATACTAGATATAAAACTAGATAATTTTAAATCAAATCTAGACGATTCTAGATAGTTTTATGAAATTCTATACTTTTTTTCCTCGTAAACTGAGAATACCTAAGAGATTTTTTGGGGGGGGGCATTGGGACCTCTTGGTTAGTGATATTTCGTTATAAATGTCCCTTGCTATAACAGGGACCACTGAAATAAGGAAGATACATATTCAGAAATGAAAGGAATAAAGAAGAAGCGAATTATTGAAAAAATAAATCTTTATTTTCATTCTTTTCTTTTTTTGAGATGGTTTTTTTTTTAGTTTTTATTTTTTGTTTACATACACAAAATCCTTTACAGTTTGTGAATTGCAAAGTATATGGTCAATACGAAAGAAAGAAGAAGAACCAATTTTGAAGACACGGGCCTCACCTGTCCGCTTCGGTTCTGGCGATTCTTGTATTCGAGTGAAGTGGATTTTGTGCTTTTTAAAGGACTCTCGGTGGATGGGGCATGCTTCACTGCCCCGACCCCGCTCTTGCTGTCAATGTTTTGAGTCCTCGGCTTCAAAGGGTTGGGGGCAACCTTCGATTTCTTTGAACCCTCGGCAGAACCTTCAGCCGAGCCCTCACCGGAAGCGGAACCTTCTTTCATGATACCATCGGCTGGCTGCGAATTTTTGCCCCCACCGGATGAAGTCGAATGGATGTTTCGGTGAGCTGTCGGGTCGAAAGGTTCGGCCTCGTCAGTGTAGAGACGGTTAGGGTCACGGGTGGAGGGCATTGTCGGATTGACAGTGGCTCGTGGGATCATCGACGAGAAATGATCTGTGCGTTTGAAGGTCTTTTTGTAGCAAATCAGTTCGAGTTTGCTGTCGGATTTTTCGGAGCACGCGGATTCTATCAGACTTTTACAATCTCCTTGCTCTTCGACGAGTTTCGTCAGGAACTTATCTTTCGGTGTATAGCACATGTTCTCAATGGCAAACGATCTCTGGGTCGCGGTCGGCAGGGCATAATCAGAACGTAGGAACCGGACCACTTCACAGGAACAGGGGAACTGATTCAGGACCTGAAAGAGACAAAAGTGTTTGTTGTTAAAACCGAAGAGCCAATGGCCACAGGCCCAGTTCCAGTTAATGCATCCTCTGTATTAACTTATGTTAAAAAGGGACCCCTTAATTAATAGAACTCCCCCCACATAAACAGGTCTCAATAGAAACCGTCACGTGACGTACGTCTTTTGGTAATATGTCGTCTTGGGGTTTATCAACGGATAAGTTACGTCTGTCTCGTTTTAAAAAGTCTGAATTTGGGGAAAAAGACGAACAGGGCACAAACTAACGGACCAATTCAGCATAAACTTCCATGCCAAATTGGACCCACCTCTAAAACCTGTTTGAAGTGGGGATTAAAAAACGAACAATAAAGAAGCTTTTTCTAAACATTTTAACGAGTAAATGTAGGAAATTCCAGCCCTCTAGCTAGTTGGTTTCGAAACTTTGAAAACTAACCCCTATTTTCACCATTTATGCTCTAGACTGTGATCGAAGAACTACAATAACAGATCATTTTTGACCTTTGAAAATCATTCTTATTCGAAGAAATTCATCAAAAGAACAAATGATATTTTTTACTTATATTAGTAAATTGATCAATTTCATTCATTTGCTTTTTTGTGATACGACTAATAGATCTGTTAGTTCGGCAAAAGTCAACAGGTGTAAATCAAATATATATGGTTTTAATCTATCAACTGCAGATGACGGAAATTTAATTCATTTTAATTCTATGGTTCAATCACAATGGCTGAAGATTTCAATCGATTACACAATGTAATGTTTAGCATTACGAAAGTTTAGCATTTCTGCCTCACATGCAGAAAGTCCTGGGCACGATTCGTGGCAGGAGCGAAGACTGTGGAACACTCCTAAAAAGATGCACTCAGTAGCTAATTGAGTACACTCTAAGCTATGTGATTAGGGTGAAGGTATCCCTTCGATGGACTTGCATCCTGTCAAGGCAATTGTCTTAAAAACTTGGAGTCCTGGTCTCGACCGCACTTGAAACTTGCGAGGATCAATAAGCTGACGAATGCAACAGAAACCGGGACTTCGTTACCTCAATACTCTAATGGGGATTGTTGTTTGAGAAACTTGGCATTTTGCCTTTACCTTTACCATCAGTAAAAGACGCCAGATTGTAAATGAAATGTTTTAGCTTCTAATCCATTAATTGCAGATGACGGAAACTTCAGTCATTGCAATTCTACAGTATTACGCAGAAAGAGTTTAACAGTTTGTTTTGTTTTTTTGCAAACAGCGAACGTCTCGACATGAAGTTACGGACAGAGAAACACAGAAACGAACAGTAAAAATATCAACCGTAACTCCAAGTGGAAAGGCCCATTGTTCACAGAGAGAGAGCTAACTGTTCAGCCTATTTCGTATTATCCCATAGAATCAAAGTTACCACTGCATTTAGAGCTCTGGGCTTCTCCTGTCACAGTTGATGAATTAAGAATGGGAATTAATGACTCTGTATACAAACAGGTTTGGTTGGTCACTCAATGGAAACACGTGACCAACGTCTTTTTGCAGTGTGTCGTTTTGGGGGTGATCAATCAACCAATTGGAAAAACTAGTTGTAAAAGGATTTTAACTTCTGCATAGATAAAGATGGGCAGCTCTACTTCATGATGACAGGTGAAAATTGAGCAAAGTTATTTTATGCTCGTTCGTTTTTATAAGTAAGATACGGACCTAGTCATAAGCAAGCCCTATTCGTGCGGACAATCATAATTTTGCCAACAGGATCCGAATTTTGTTTTCTCAGAAATTTGTTCTGCTTCCCGCGAGCTATTTAAGTATTATTCCTTTTTTGAAAGAAGTTTAATTTCTGTCTGATCTTTTTTTTTTAGATGAGAATCATCATAATGTATAGATTTTTCAGACGGTTGTCTTTATCTCAATCATGACACCAGAAATGACAAGAAACATAGTCACTGGAAAATGATCAGCGGAATGAGGACATTCCGGCCCTACCCCTCGATGGAAACCCCAGGGGACAATGTTTTGTCTTTCTCAAGGATGGATAGGGAGGAACCATATATCATCGTGGTAAATGTAATGTCTTCCCTACATATATCATAG
>OY735236.1:40534065-40571565 GCA_963457665.1 Thysanoteuthis rhombus | reverse complement strand
GTGAATAAACAAAAATGAGAATTTTGGAGTTAAAACAGTTATTTGGACCTTTGCATTACCAGCGACTGTTTAGCTCAATGGTAAGAGCAACGCTACTTTGAAGCAGTGTCATACATATATATATATATATATATATATATATATATATACATACATATATATACAACATATTGAAGAGTTGTAATACAACGAAACAGCTGTCTGTAGATGACACAATAGCATGTTTTTGTATATATGTATTTGAATATATATATGTATGTATGTAAAAACCAAGCTGGCACACACATACAAGCACACATATGTATGGATGTATTAATTGGTGTACGTTAATATACTGAAAAGCTACCGAGAATTTCACGCAATGACTATTTATAGATGTCAATAACCAAAGAGAAACATTGCCAATCGGAAGAAGAGATTCAGTTGTGAAAAGAGAGAGAGAGAGAGAGAGAGAGAGAGAGACGGGGAGAGAGAGAGAGAGAGAGACGGGGAGAAAGAGAGAGACTTGGAGGAAACATTTCAGTCAGCGTAAGTGCAACTTCGAGCTTCAAAGACAGTGGGGGTGGTGGTGAGGGTTTAGGGGGTACGAGGGTGGGTAAAGGGGGAGCAGGTAGACATATGCCAATCAGATCGAAGCAAAAAAAACCAAAAAAATGGTAAACATTTGATAGAATTACACGATGCTGCTGCAGCTGTAATATCGGAATTCTATCGACGGAAACCTTCCAGACAAAGGGGGGAAAAGAATTCCAGACAATAATCGGAGATATTTCTGGCATCTTCAACGCACAGAGACACACAGACAGACACACACACACACGCACGCATTCAGGCACACAAACAGACTGACATATACACAAGCACAAACACAGAAACACACAGAATACATATAATCAAAATCTCTGGTATCTGCACTATATATATATATATATATATATATATATATATATATATATGTATATATATATCTTTTTGCACACACATATATATATATGTATATATATATATATATATATATATGTATATATATATTGCTCTTCCAACATGGAACGGAGCACTCTGGTGGATGAGGAATATATACGATGAATAAATATATTGCATAAATTCGACCTCAATGACCGTCCAGTTCCGTGGAGTAGAGAGGGGATACTAGCCTCTGGGTCTGAATCTAAGGTTTCGATCCTACCTCGTGGTACTGGATCGGATAATGGATAGTCTATAGCCACACTGATGAGTTGTAATACAACGAACCAGCTGTCAGCGGATGACAATATATACATATATATGGAGAAGAGAGGGGATACTAGCCTCCGGGTCTGAATCTAAGGTTTCGATCCTGCCTCGTGGTACTGGATCAGATAATGGATAATCTATAGCCACACTGATTAGTTGTAATACAACGAACCAGCTGTCAGCGGATGACAATATATATATACACACACACACACACACATATATATATATATATATATATATATATATATATATATATATATATATAAAATGAAATAAAGGATTTATTACACAAACGCGTGTATGTTTCTGCCCTGTTTGGGCTTCGTCAGACAAATCGAGATTTTTCGAGCACTTTATGAAATAAACTCATTACATATCGGGTATTGCATTACATATATATATATATATATATATATATATATATATATATATATATATATATATACATATAGTCTAATCAGTCTATTCCCCTTTCAATCACTTATTCTTTTTTCTTTATATAATTTTCACCAGCTGAGAATAGAATTAATCTTCTTCAAAACCTCTCACACCAAGGCGAAACAAGTGAAATGTATCTCTAAGAAATTAAACACTTCTGAAATTGTTTTCCTCTTGGTGATGGTTGCAAAAGGAAAAACATTGCCGGAACAAACAAGAAAAGAACCGGATGAGGTTTAAGAAGTGCGTGAGAGTTCCCGAAAGAACCGTCTTTTAACAACACTTATATATTAAATTGGATTCGTGTTATTGATTCTGTTATATTCTATGTATTCCGTAAAAAAAAACAAATATGATTGTAACTTCGAAACATCGTTGCTGTTATGGCTGTTGGAAGAGCACGTCTCAATTGGTAAAAAAAATTGAGTATGCCTGCGGATGTTATTTATTTAGATCTGGGAAAGGCCTTTGGCAAACTTCCACACCATTGGTTTATCCTACAACTAAAACGGAATGACATTCAAGACAGCGTTTCAAAATGAAAAGAAAATTTCTTCAGCAATAGAAAATAGTTAGTCAACGCTGGAGGTCACTTATCACAAGATGGCGCTGTAAGATCAAAAGTAGTACAGGGACATACGTCAGTGACCCTTCTATAGCATATTAGAGAAATTTGTGTCTTGGTTTACAGACGATATAAAACTGTTCATCCAAAGTCTGGAAAGTGGTGCTGCATTCCACTATCTACACAAAGCAGGTTAAATCCACGATGGCATAAACATAGTTAATAGTGGTCAGAGCGAATGCAAATGAGTTTCAACTTAAATGAACGTCACTATATTTGGGGTCAAACAATAGAGAATACCATATCTTAATAAAGTTATTACAAATCCTTTCAAGTTGATATTTCACAACCTATCGCAAGTGAATAAAGAAAAGGGTTTAAAGGGTGAGATAAGCTGCAAAAAATCACTAAGTCGATGCAAAAATAATAGCAGTTTCTCATCATCAACTTTAAGTTAGTATATCTCAGCTTAGAATAAAAGTCATCAATCGAAATAAGAACCTTCGTAATCTTCGCATTCTGCCAACTAGAAAACAAGACTATTTATTCCGGAGGCATTTAATTCTGGGGTCTGAGGACCAGGGGATTCTTCGATGGCGTTTTGAGCTGCAGTTTGGTTGTTGAAGATCTCCTCAAGCAGGAAGTGGTCCAAGTGCTTGAAAAAGTGGTAGTCGATCGGAGAGAGGCCTGGTGAATTATAGTCAGGTAGAGTTCCGTAGTCTAGTCCGTTCAATTTCTGCAGGTTCATTCGGTCGGTCGTTGTCATCTAGAAGAATTGGTCCTTTTCGATTCACCGATACTGGACGTAAACGTTACAATGCATTTTGTCGATATCCTGGTAATAATTCTTTGTCAGGACGGTTTCTCTGGGATTCAAGAAATTATAATGGATGATTCCGCTTGCAGATCATCATAGTCTTCTTCCGATGCATTTTTTGTTCTGGTTCTTCAACTCTATCTAGTCACCGTTCGGTGTATCGTTGATTGTTGCACAGAATCCATTTCTCGTCACCTGTCACAATATGATAGGAGGCACAGGGCAGAGGAATGGAGAGTTAAAAAAAAAAAGATTCGTTCAGCTCGTACAGCAACCATTCGTCGATCTTTTTTGCTTTTCCAATCTGATGCAACAGCCGAATGGTCAGCGTTTAGTTCCTCTGCAACCTCGCATTCAATAATGATCCACAATTGGATGTAGGTAATCACAGGGACGTCCAAAACCCTCGTCATCTTCAAGTCTCTCGTCTCCGTTTTGAAATCTTCGGAACCAATGTTGAACTGTGCGTTCGTTGACGACCCCCTGGCCAAATACTTGGTTGATATTGCGAGCAGTTTCCGCTGATGTACGTCCCATTTTTAACTCAAATAACAAAATTGCTCGAGTTAGCTTTTTTTCATCTTTGATTTGATAGCCTCGAATAAGCCGGAATGAATTGTGAAAAGAAAACGTCAATTCATATGAATAGAGCGAAGTTAACGCTTTAAAATGTTATATTCTGTAAACATGGTTGAATGATAATTTATTCCAAAGTAAGCATCAAAGTTTAAAATAAAAACTGCGATTAATTTTGCACCAAACTAATAGAAGAAAAACTCAATAAACCAAATCAGATGCTTAGTATATTCCAAAACAGCTTCAAATATATAGACACCATTATACTCAAAATACTTTACAAAACCCTTGTCGGACCACCTGCAGAATCTGCAAGCATTATCTAGTCTCCACGGCCCTAAATACTGAGAAATGGTAGACAGGTTACTGAGGAGAGCAACTAAACTGGTACACACGTGAAGACAGACTTTGAATTCTACATTGTAGTTTTTGTTATTTAAAACTATGAAGCTTATTTTGGAATGAAGTAACACTTGATTATGTTCTCAGAATTTTAAAGCGTGTTTAATAACACACAGCATGGTAGAAATGGACGCATATCCTCACTGCAGGATATGAAAACAGAGTAAACCCAGACTTCAAAAGAACACTAAGAATAACAAACAGAGGTCACAGTAACAAATACTAAGTGCACCACCATTCTGGAATTAGGGACTGATTTGTGACATCAAGATCCTTTTCACCCGGGGATTCATCCTCAAAAGAAACAGTACACTCTACTGAACAAGTTGAAAAAAAACTCAATCAATCAAAAGAAAGTTGCTTATCATACAAATATAACAGTTCATAATACTCATACCTTGAAATGCCAATTTCTGTTATATATGTTAGAAGTATCTTCTGTTGGTCATTTTTGAGATAGATTTGTGACATATTTATTTCTATTAGGAAAATATAATAAAGTTCTTAAAAAAAAACGAACGCTCTTACGTCACCAAATCTTTTTATTTCGTGGACAGAGAGGCAAAGTCTGACGTCATCAGCGTACTTCCAGTTGAAAGGTGTGGAATAACACGAACAAAATCTTGCTTTTTTCTTTCTTCATCGATTTTTTCATTATTTCGACAACATTTCGATGGTTTGTAAGTATTGCAGAACTAAAATATTTTCATACATTTCCCTTACAAAATACCCTTTTCTTAACACATTTCATTACAAAATGAATACTGAATTTTATTCAGATCGGCTCATTTTTTCCAGTTTATGGTAACAATTTGGCAAATATTGTTTAAGTAAATAAATTCTCATTAATAACACATACACACATGCACACACACATACATATATATATTTATAGTTTAGAAGAAAGTTTTACAGCTTTAAATACTAAGCATTAATTTTTTTTTCGAAATCTCTTCTTGTGTGTGTCAGTCACTTCAGTCACTTATTTCCCGATATCCGTCAATGCAATTTATGTAATTTTCTCCAGGGCTTTTTTTTCTCGTTTCACGTATATTTTGTTATTATGGTACAATGTATAACAGGGAAGATGCCAGTTTTTAGCGGTCGTGCTTAAGTTTTTCTAGCTTTTGTGTTTCATGTTTTTAAATTTGTGGCGATTTATTATTTACTCATTAAAGGAAAATGCCTCTATAGACATCTCCGTATACAATTTAAATTGACAACATGTATCTGACATTAAAATACACATTCATTCAAGTTACAGATATATACGTGTAGAATCTTTTGTCAAAACATCGCACTAATCAATTTCGTCAACCTCCAATACTCTCTAGAATTGATTCTAATCTAACTTCAATTTTTAGCTTTCCCAAAAGATATTTCAGATCGTGGGCAAGATTAAGGAGAACGCTCAAAGTCGATGGTGATCTCAACGTAGTATTTCGCAGACTGCTTTGGAAAGTGGATAAGTGTGTGAGGTCCCTAGGAGGTACTTTAAGGGGGACAAAGGGGACATTGTCTTAAGTAGGGCGTTTTTTTTGTTTTTTTTTCGTCAATATTAAATTGCTGGATACTTTCCGGGCGGACTTCGTATAAGTCAATCGTTGTTCAAACCCACGGGACCCGGATTCAATAAAAATGAAGAAAAAAAAAGAAGAAGAAAGACAAAGGAAGAACAAAAAGAAAAAAAAATGGAACGAAAAAGAGAGAGAGAGAGAGAGAGAGAGAGAGAGAGAGAGAGAGAGAAAGAGAGAGTAAATGACAATTGTTCACGTAATCGATTTACCATGAAGCATTTAAGGATATTGGCTCAGGGCCACAGGTACAAAAAAACATCGACAGACATTTTGGCAAACACTGAAAAGGCGGGAAAATTGCAAGGAGTCTATTAGCATTAGGGGTAGTATTATTCATTTGTTGTTGTTGTTGTTGTTGCTGTTGGTATTATTATTATTATTATTATTATTATTATTATTATTGCTGTTATTGCTGAATTTGGCATTGTTATACCAGTTTGTCGGAGTCAAACTCGTAGGTATTTATGTGTGTGTGTGTGCGCGTATGAGTGTGTGTGTGAGAGAGAGAGAGAGAGAGAGAGAGAGAGACGGGAGGAGAGAGAGAGAGAGAGAGAGAGACGGGAGGAGAGAGAGAGATTGCAAGCCAGAGAAAGGAGCATAGAGATTTTTAAAGATAAAAACGACGCAATAAGGGAAATGACTTGTTTGTATAGACGTCTGTGTTTGCACACACACACACACACAAATATATAAATGTATATATATATATATAAACACACACACACACACACACACATATATATATATACATATATATATTTATATATATATATATATATATATATATATATATATGCAAACACAGACGTCCATATATAGAAACTATTGCGAAAACTACCATTTAAAAAAATCAATTAAAAAGGAATTCAAAAGGAATTAACAAAATCAAGAACTCAAGATGTAACGAATGGAAGAATTATAAGCAAAAAACGGAGAAAGGGGAAGTACAAATATATCAGGGCGTGGCTATCCACCCAGGGAGATCAACAGTAAAAAATGCACCCCCATAACGTTTTTAAATAGGGATCCAAATATATAGAATCATTCGCCTGAAGGAGCCCGAAGAGCAGAAATATAAGCTGACCTATGTAGCAAATCTATTATTTGACCATATATATATATATATATATATATATATATATATATATATATACATTGATATATTAAGAAATGGATGTATATGATCCGACAGAATGATCATAAATTGTGTTATATTGTATTGAAACTTTTATTCGAAACGATCTCCCGTCGTCACACAGGTAATGTATCACTCGGACTAGACAACGTATGTAGAATAAACAATTAGAGAAAATGGGGCTGCAATCAAGAAACGAACCTGCGATCAATCGGTCACACCAAGAGAGCTTCCCAATATATTAGGGCAAGAAAAAACACAGGAAAACGTATGTTGAAATGAATACATAGACAAACAAATTACAATATACATATAAAAGCTGCCGCCCATTTTTTTTGTAACACAAGAAACATGTCACGCATTGTTTTTGTTCACACCTAAAAGTGTAGACCAGAAACACCTTTCATATTTTGTATACATAACTCAAGAATATGTCTGCATAAAAATGTTATAAATTATGTCTCATCAAAATCAGAGATTATTCCCTAAGACTTGAAAAATATTCTATAATTCAACAAGCAAATACTTCGGGGAAATATACTGACTAAACAGTTTGGATTGTTAAAACGAATGCAAAAAGTATCTGATTCATTTTTAAATCGTTGTACAACTTGAAGTTGATTAATCTGGACAACAAAGTATGAAAATGGAAAAACAAATATTGAAATAAGATAGAACGTACCCAAGTTATGTGAAAAGAAAAATCAGAAATCTTTGAAGAAATTCTGTCTGTTTTAAAACTCAAGATGTTAGATTGAGTTTTATGAAATGTATCAGATACTTTTTGCACCCAGTGTATACAATGTCCATAAGAATTGATTACAAACAAATATGATTCGCTCAAGTTTTAAAATATGAACAGCAAAACAATGAGAAAACTTTTCGTTGGGGATCAGAGGTATTCATACACTTCCCATGGGTATGCCCTTTTGTGGTTTCAGAACTAATAGCAAGTGTGTATTAGCAAGAAGGTGGAATATTTATGAGACATCAGTATTCATAAGGGTATTATCTGAATACACTTCTTTTGAACACAGATGCTGGCTGGAAGTTTCTAATAGACTTCGCTTTCCCAATATCCCTAAGGATAAAATCAGGTGCTGAAAGGTCACCTTTTGAAATGTTGTTTCTTTCCTTAGATGCTAAATTCACCGGCAGATTCTTGATTATCTAACACTACTCGCCTTGAAGTTTAGTCAACATGGATTGTTACTCTCTACCGTAGCGTGTTTTGCACCAGAAACATTTATCAAAACAGTGATTGACACAGAGTTTGTTTTGATGAACGCCTCTACCGATAAAATGGTACTGTACTGACTAACGAGCCATACTGAATAAACGGTGGTGTTGCTAACTTTATTTCCAAGTTTACATCTAAAATTGAATCAAAAAACATCTAGATTCCCCAGATATATAAGGAAAATGCAGGAAATATATTCATCATCATCAGTCTTTTATCGTCCGTCGTTGGACATAGACTTTCCCCAGGATTCGCCACACCTCTCTATTGTGGGCGTTGCGGAGCCAATGCTTTCTGAATTTGTTTAGTTCGGCTCTCCATCTTGTATTCTGCCGGTCTTGGTTGCGTATGTGATCTCTGGTCCATCGGTTGTCCACCATTCTTGCAACATGGTCTGCCCTTTGCCATTTGAGTTTTCTATTGGATTTTATGATGTCTCAGATCCCCGTTTTCTTTCTGACATGTTGTGCTGTCTTGTGATCTCTCCATATGAGGTTGAGCATAATTCTCTCAAGTACGCGTTGCATGCTTTTCAGTCTGCGAGTCAGTCTCTTGGTTAGGTTCCATGTTTTAGCTCCATAGGTGACTATCGGAAGGATGCATTGGTTGTATATCCATCTTTTTAGGATTAATGGGATCCTCTTGGTTTTGAAAATTGAGCTTGCTATTGCATATCAATAATAGATTAGATGCAACTTCAATATTCAACATTTTACTACTTTATTTATCGAATATATATACTATAAATGAAGTAAAAATATTACTTATCTTATCAAAAATCATCTATAATAGCAATTTCTGACATCAGGTCGCAACCAAAAACATCTAAAAGTGATACAATCGACAAGAACCAGGATTTGATTCGTAGATTGTATGAAGGTTGTATAGAGAAGGAACTGAACTTTAAAAACAACCCAACAATGAAACATTTTTGAGTGCTCAGTATTGTTATGTTGTGTAGCAGTGATTTTGACATTTATGTAAAACAAACCTTGCATCACGACACATTGATTAATATTCGAGCAGTACACTTTAGAATGAACCTTTGCGAGTGGGCCCCCACGTTAAACCTGACCTTGTGTCAAATTCTACCCTCATGAGAGGCGAATAAATCTCACTTGCAAGAGATTTTTAATAGATTCTATGATGTCCCTGACTCTTGTCTTTTTCCGGATGTACTGTGCTGTCTTGTGGTCTCTCCATAATGTGACCCAGCATAATTCTTTCATGTGCACGTTGCATGGTTCTCAATTTGCGGTTCAGTCTCTTGGTTAGGTTCCGTGTTTCAACTCCATAAATGACTATTGGGAGAATGCAGTGGTTGTACACCTTTCTTTTTAGGATTTATGGGATCTTCTTCATAGAATCCGTTAAAAAATCTAAAATGGCTGTGGGCTGGCCATGTTGCAAGAATGGCAGACAACCGATGGACATCACGACTCATGACATGGATCCCCAGAGATCACATGCAGAACCGAGGCTGGCAGAGTATTAGATCGAGAGACGAGCTAGAAAAATTCAGAAAGTACTGGCTCCGCGACGCCAACGATAGAAAATTGTGGTGAATTCTGGGGAAGGTCTATATCCAACGACAGATGGTAAAAGAATGATGGTGATAATGATGATGATGATGATGATGACTTTCTAGAACTTTTCCTCTTTCAAGAAAGAATGTCGCTGTAGCACACGCGTACCAACAAAAGGAACGTACCCACTCTTAAAATATCTATCCCCACCTAAGACTTGATAATTATGCACAGCGAACTCTTCTTCGAAAGGACTTACTTCCTTAAGGGTAACCTGAAACATGAATGTCATTTGATACTAGCGTATTTTCTTGTTAGTGCTTGGCTCACAACGAAAAAAAAAATGGTCCTTGAAGATAGAGCTCATTTCCTTCAAGTCATTTGATAGTTCACAGAAAGCCTATATACTAACATCTTGATAATATATATATATATATAGCAAGGAATCCCAGCGTAGCCCAGGGAAAAATTACTGAACATTTGACAATACAGAAATAAAGCGTGTACTTTAATAAATGTCTTCTTACAGAACGCAAACAGGTGGGCGGGGTGATGCAAGCCAAGACATGTAGCATGGGTGTTGCTTACTCTTTGATAGGGTCGCACATACTCCTTCACACTGATAAGTATGTTCTTTAATATATTTCTTAGTTTGCACCATAACGAACGAACGAAAAAAAAAGGTGGTGGGTTCACACCAAGAGCTTATGCTGTTTACTAAATATCTTAGATTTACGGCCAGAGTTAAGTTGGATTTAAAAACGTTTAGCATTCGTTTAAACCACTAAAAGCGGAAAACTGTATAAGATTTGTTTGGTATTTTTCCCAGAAAAAACTTATGGTGCCTTTAACCGATAATACTTTCGTTACGATTTGAAAAGTGTCAGTTTAGGAAGATGATAAATTTTTAGTAAGAGGGATTGGGCGTTCTATTCCCGTTGTAACTATAATACTGACCTGGACCCTTACTTGGGACGACTTTGGAGAATTAGATTATTTCCGATTTGTTATAGATTATTTTGGTGATTTTTAGAATTTATAATTTTATTCAGATGAATCTCTGTGTAGTTGAAAAATAATTTTGGACAGTCGTGCGATGAACAGAAAGTAAGTATCCAGGCAAGCATTGCATCCTAAATAGTCTGTTCTTCTCAACAGCTGGTTCATATCCATAGGTAACAGAGATATTATTATTGATTGAAAGCACAAAATACATTTTTGTTTTGTTTTTACTGGTAACAGAAATCATAACCTAAACATCAACAAAAAAAAATCAAGATGTACGTAAATAGTAGTTAAAAATGAATGAAGATTTACAGCAGGGCTCCTCAAAATTTTTCTTATCCGCGATCGATGAAACAAATATTTTCTTGGTCTCTCACTGAGTGTTATAAAAGCAATAGGCTCTACTACAATTAGTTTTCAGTAGTTATCTTACAGTAACAGAACATAGACACAAATCAATACCCTCCCTAAAACAAAAAATGCAAAATATCATTTACGATGTTTATTGTTAACTATGGAAAAAATACTGTTTGGAAAAAAAAAAGATTACTAAAATGAAACACAAAACAAAATTTGCATTCATAAATTTATTGAATTGCACTGAGTCAATTCGGGATAAGAAAAGATAAGATAAAGTCAAAAGTTCTGAAAAAGAAGAGGTTAAACCGAATATCGACCCTGGTAGAATAATATGGTAGATTTTGCTGCCACACGCACACACACACGTCCATACATATACACACGTACTCACATACACAAAAGCAACCATGGGCGTACGTACACACGAACGTGTACCGAATAGCCCAGCCTCTCCCAACCTTTTTAGATTGGAAGAACCCTTGAACAAGATGATGATTATCTAAAGGAGGAGACAATCTTAACGTAAGTGTTGGGCGGGTTGTCCCCAAAGAATTTGCCTCCATTTTTAGGACTCTCTAGACACTGACAAATTAATCAAGATAACAAGCTGGTTACCTATGAATACATGCGCAATATGCAGAATCACCTAGAGATTAAAGCAAAATATCAAATACCGTTCAGTAGATAGAGATACTGATTTTTTTCTCTTGGTAAAAAAAACAAAAATCTGGTATTTCTAGAGCTGACTATTATCAAGTAAACGAGTGCTACTTGTTGGAATAAAATAGACAAAAAAATCCACAATGTGTGCTCAAAACTCGTGGTCTTGTGACTATGGGAATCTTGAAAATGATTGGACGCTTTGCCGTGAAGTAGTTTCAGCAAGCTAGTCTCGCAGATCTTTGTTACTGAAGTGAGTTTAATTCTCACTGGGTGCCAAATACTTGCCATCTTGGGTCAGACGAAGAAAAAGTCTATTGGAGGAATGCTAACCAAAAATACGCAAATATCTTCGAAAAATGGTAATGTATTTATCTATCTATATAATCAATAGTGTGACTTCTTCTGTTTGTTTCTCTCTCCGTAACAATTGATTCTTCCACTTAGAAGTAACGATTTCGAAATAAAAGCAATGTAAATAAACTTGGATGTGATAAAGTCAACAAGCATTTATGATATTCAAATATTATCTTATGTAATAATTCTTTTTTATCTCTATATCCACCTCCCATATATATTCTTTATTTGTTTATTGTATTCATGTTGTCCAGGCTGAGTGATACATTGACCTAGTAACGACAGGATATTATTTAAAATAAGATTTTCTATATAATGTAACGTAATTTATAATCATTCAGTCGGATTATATGCATTTCTTAATGCATATATATATATATATATATATATATATATATATATATATATATATATATATATATATTATAATGATTAAATAATATATATGTATATATACATACACACACATATATATATATACATACATATACATATACATTTATACAGAAGTATATATATATACATATGTATGTATACATATATATGCATACATATATACATACATACATACATACATATATATAAATATATATATATATGCCATACGTCACATGATTAACCCACATAATAATAAGAAAGTTCAGTTATGTTTTAATAAAACCTCAAATGAAATTGATCAGAAGTAAAAAAAATTACGTACACTATCAACAGCTTTGAAGAAGTAAAAATAAAACGCTTGTTACTAATTGTAATAATTTGCGGGAGTTGAAGGTAGCATCGCGCTTAGGGGACTTCAAGATAAGATATGGCTCCTCTTACATTGCATGGGCTTTTTATTTCGTCATTTTTCTTAAATAAAGACACGTTCTTCTTCTTTGGCTTTCTTTTTTTCTTGTAATGATTAGAAGAGATTACTCTTAATAACTGGCTCCACGACGCCCATAATAGAGAAGTGTGGCGAATCCTGAGGAAGGTGTATGTCCAACAACGGACGTCAAAAGATTGATGTTGATGACTCTTGGTAAATAGTCTCCACTCCTTAAACACAGTTTTGCATTTAATGATGGAATGTTATCTTCCCTTCTGGTTAAGGGCAAGATGCCCAACCCAAGAAAAATCATATAGAACCAGAAAACTTTTGGCCTTGATCACATTACGCATAAAAAAATACACTCAATAATACCGGCATCTAAAAAGTGCCCTTGTAAAAACGGTATAATGAATGATCTCTGTTCAGTTAAATAGACGATGGAAAGTCCCCTTCAGGGTGTATGACTGGGCGAAGCGGGTGGAGATCCAGGGATGCCCAGTCGTCAGAACCCCCCTCTCGGCCTTGCTGGTGTAGCCCAGAGGGAAGCAGAGAGTGATACGTTTGGTACCAGCTTGGCTGCAGGAGCTGCCGGAAAGATATCAAATTTGGGCTTCAAACAATCACTCTCCGGTTTGGAATCAGGCTTGTCCTTCTCCTAGACTGGTTGTCTTCCCAAGACTGGAGGGCCCAATCTGCACTGCTATTTCACCCATGGCTGGAGGAGAAAAGATGGATTCATACCTTTCCCAAGGATATTACTATTACTTTCATTATTAAGCCAACTAGGTGATAAATGTATTCGCCTCCCCACCAGATTAGATATGACACAAGGTCAAGTTTATGTGCGTTCGTGTGAGTGGTCCCTGAAATTGTCTAGTTTCCCTCGGTTCTTTTTTTGGGGGGGGGGGTTACCTCAAGCATCAAGCAATAAACATGCCCCGTCCCTTAAATTACAATAGGGAAGTAGGGCCAGGGGCTGGGGACAGCCACACCCTCTCGAAACTGGAAACATTATATGCTTTTGAGGCCTAAGAACGGATCCAGGTGATTTGGCAGTAAGCTTTCTCTTTAGGCGAGATATTTATGGCCTCCAGTTACTTATATGATAAGCGAAAATCCCCAGGGTAATTCTTGGCCTGACCGGCGTCAGGGTCTGGTCGTTATCTTGGGAGAGGCAGATGCGAATATAAAATAAAATCAAATAAATTTCTGTCTGTTGGTATTTAGGACAGACGACTTGAAACATGGTAGACACCAATTTGTTTCTCATTTCGAGAAGATAAACTTTGCCTTTTATTATCGGTTGGTAGGGAAGAAGAGAAATGGAGCTCTCCAGTTGAGAGGAGGAAAACAAAAACAAAACAACAACAGCCTAGCAGCCGCCCATGTACTTGTACCATTGAGTGTATTGCAGGGTTGCTTTATGACGGCATTTATCGTAACATGTTATATAATATCATTCATTAACAATAATCCACTTCCAGCTTGCTGGGCCCGTCGAAGATTCACCAGAGCCCCGTTAACACGTTCCATACTTCATCCGTTTCTGGCCTCTCACGGCGCTGTTCGAGGAGTAGTTCTCCTTCTGGCTACTTATATCCATAGTTGGTTAGGAAGAGAAGAGATGGAACCATGCGTCTCCAAATGGCATTAGCGCGAGGTGAGCGCAGATTGTCTCAGCTGATGTTTGAAATCGGCTCACCGATTCCATTTTCCGTGCATCTAACCGTTTGGCCACTAGCATCCCCCGCCTCATCCGAAAGAAAGTTAATGAAGGTGCAGCTATAGAGTCTGCAAGAAAGGTTAATTGGCCATGCCTGGATATTAACCAATATCACAAATAACCAATATAGCACCGATATATATATATATATATATATATATATATATATATATATATATATATATATATATATATATATAAAGAGTATAGAAGTTAGGTTTATTTATCTGTAAATGTTTTTTGTTTTTATTAATGGTCTAGACATGTTTTGGGGGGCGTATTACCATCTTCAGTAGTGTGTGCTCTGTGTGTGTGTACTTTTAGAGGTTATAGGTTTGATGTGGAACCTGAGGCCACCATCAGGAGCTTTGCTTTGTGAGCCAAAAATGGTATCCTTGATCTCTTATTATTGATTAATCAAGTCAGGGGAGTCCACCTGCCTTCTTTGAAAAACGGCATTTATAACCTAAAGTTTTACCAAGACTCAAACACTTAACATTAGCGCCGACGGGAAATTTATTGCTGCCTTCGTCACTGGCATATACACGAGCACACATACACACTGGTTACTTTGAAGGGCCAAGTCGTATATGTAATTGATAAATGATCCAATAGTAAACCACTTTCTCGAAACACTGATTAACCCATTTGAAATAAAAAAAATGTACCCGACTGCCCTTCCCGCCTTACCATACAACAGTTTCAACCATCACTCGTTACCATACACCAACTTCTTTCTGTTTGTACTGCAATGAGCAGGTGTTTCATTATCGAGATTAAGTTTATAACCTTTCCTAATTACATCTTATTAATTATGTTTTTCCGTCACTTGAGTCAAGAAACAATTACCGGGATTTTCGATTTGTGTTTTAGGCGAGGCTGATGTTCGGCCATTTTTGAAACGTTGATTTTTAGCGGGAATGTTCAGACGCAAGCCAACCCCTTCTCTCACTCTAACCCCTGACCCCCTCTGGTGCGGCCCGGCTGCAAACGACAAGAAATAAATGAGTGACTAACGAGATTTTCCGTTAATTTGTGTTGGGAGAAAGGAAACGTTTCTTGTCAATTATAAGCTGCCTGGCTTTGAATTCTCCAATACTTTATGATGCTCTTCTGTACGCGTTGTTGAGAGTTCTTGAAAAAAAAACAAAAAAAACAAACAAACCCCAAAACCCTAAAGCGAAAGAAAAATACCGGAAAGTTGCTTCTTCCCGTGTTGAACGACTCACGAATCAAAGATTTAGTGTCCATTTCTGGAACAATCCATGGGGACCCGACTGTTGTGTAAGGATGAACATTTTACATGTCGACTAATTGTCATTCTGCACGGCACAGTCCAGTTACAATCATGTTGTGCAACTGATAAGCCTATGATTTTATCTTCTCAAAACGATTTATGGAGACCCAAATCATTGTTTTTAGCAACTGTGGAGGTCAACGGGGCTGGGGCTGAGGGGGGTATCCAAAAGCACAAGATAGATTGCACCTCAGGGTAAAAGAGTTCCAACTGCTTTGCAATTAACCCATAAGAATGCATTCATGTCCAGAAGGGGGTGGGGTGGATTCATGCTTTTCTCAAGGGCATTAGTGTGGAGCGATCACAAGCTGTTCCAGCCGGTGTTTGAATTTGGTTTGCCAAAGCTGCATTGCTTTGGATTATGCAATGGTTTTATGAATTTAAAAAAAAAAATTTGTTTCGTCGTTAAAGAATTCAGCCCACTCGAACCATGCATCTTTTTACTCTGCTGTTAGCTCAGCCGGTACTGCAGAGACGCGTTAAGATTGTTTCCTGGTGTACGCAGAATCGAGGTCCACACGGTGCTCATTTTTTTTATTGATTTACGAGGCCGGCTGTACGATTAGCTTATTCCGGTGCCGGACGAAATAGGTTTTCCAAATAAATTGTCTCTCCAAATATCACACACACACACACACACACACACACACACATATTTTTAAATGTGTGTGCGCGTGCACGTGTGTGTATGCATGTATGTGAAGAGAGAATTTGGGTAACTGGTGGAATAAAAAAACCCCAGCTTTTCAGAAGATTGTTTCGTACAAGGATTTTGCAAGTGCGAAATTCTACCGTCGAGGCGTCAGATATGGACCTTTGGTTGCTACCGATGCCTCCGCTATGGCAATCGTTATTCAAGACTCGGCTTGGGAACTAACATACATCTAACTACTTATCAAGTCAAGGTGGCATAAAATGACCCCGGCTAAAGTGTCCCACGGTCAGCGAAGCATGGGAACAAGCACGTGTGCTGTAACGGAAGCTCAACCCCTATCCACCGCCTCGATTACACTTCGTTGATAATTCGCGTCAAAGCGCCCTTCCCTTGAAACCCGGAAATCTGAATCAACAACCTGAATCTGTTTTTTTTTTGTGGTCGACAAAGGTTGAAATGGATGCCGTGACAGGACCCAGCAAGATCTCTGGAAGCACAGGAAGTGCATTTAGTCCTAAAAAGAGCGGTAGGTTTGCAAATAACCCCCAAAACTATCTATCTATCTATCGATAAACGGGATGCTGAGTTTGGTTATTTTGTATAGCAACGACTTGAACAGATCAAATATTAGACACTACACACACGCTCATTCTAACACGTATTGCTCAAATACTAACAAACGTGGCGTGATGCATTTTTGTGCATACAAAAGGTAAAAGTCACAGTACACACACATATGCATGTGCACGGGTGAGCAGTTCACCTACACAGAGAAAGAGAGAGGGAAAGTAGGTAAATGATAATTATAGAAAAAAGGTTGCAATACGAGCCAATATAGTGTGATCACCGAATGCCCTTACGCAGACCACGGCAACAACCGTCCCTGTCTAAGTTTCACTCATCACAAGTTTTTCGTCGTCTCGGAGTTGTTCAAGGTTTTTGTGACATGAGGAAATGAACTTTAGGGCGCCAAGCACCCGAAGTGGCGTCACTCAGTTCACCACACGAGTAAATAATGATGTATCAAAAAAAAAATGTGCTTGTCACCAGGGGTGCGAAGCAACCTCATACTGCTTATCACTAATATTGGTAATGAGATACATTGTTCATTTATTTGGACTAATATCATGATCTTGTTATGTTATTCGTTTATGTCTGAAAAAAAAAAGAATTGTGCTCAATACGACAGCGTGACTGGTTAATTGATTGTGTGGAGAGAAAGAATTCAAATTCCCCTGATAGCACGGATGTCGATAAAAGTCTAAGATATATTTTATTGTTTCTCGAA
Organism: Thysanoteuthis rhombus; assembly: GCA_963457665.1. Classification (NCBI taxonomy): domain Eukaryota; kingdom Metazoa; phylum Mollusca; class Cephalopoda; order Oegopsida; family Thysanoteuthidae; genus Thysanoteuthis; species Thysanoteuthis major. The sequence continues at coordinate 40,553,897 of OY735236.1, read as the reverse complement.
TTTTCGTTTTGTTTGTTCTTTCCTTATTTTTTAATGTATTTAGTGGGGAAAAAAACCCCCAAAAACAAGAGAAAAAAATATCCGATATATTAAAAAAAAAAAAAAAGAAAGATGTGTAACGTTTTGAAATGAAGACGGAAGGTTTCACAAATCCTCCCGTAACAATAATGATTAAAGACAAAATAAACCAAGATAATGAGAATAAAATACAAGGAAAAAAAAAAAGAAATAATAATAATGATGATGATAATAATGATAATAATAATAACAATAATAATGATAATCATCATCATCATCATAATAATAACAACACGTGCTGAAATAATGACGTTCATGGTGATAAAGTATGAAGCATTGTTCGAAATTATCCAGTAGCGACGTGTGTACATCTAGCCAATATACATACCGGCCCTTACAGACACATGCACACGAATACAGTCGCAATTGGTCTGTTTTCCCCATCTTTCTCTCTCTCTCTCTCTTTAGGTCTCTTACACGCACGTGTGCGCGTACACACTTAAACACACACACACGCACACACACACACAAGCGCATACACTCTCTCTTTCCGCCTCTCCCACTTGTACATTCACACATACATAAACAATCTCTCTCCCTCTCTCTCTCTCTCTCTCCCCTTCGAACATAAACGGACTACCCTTCAAATAGAGCTGAGTATACACATAATCTCATGCACATGACCACTCATACACACACACATACACACATACACACTACTACGCACACACGCCTAAACAGTCTCTCTTTATGATTCTCCCTGACTCTCCCTTGCGTATACACACTTACATACATATGCTCTGTCATAGATAATCATTTGCTTTGTTTCTCGCATAAGAACTGACTCACTCTCACGCTTACACGGATACAAATAAACACTCTTTTTTCGCAACGTATACATCGATACATACACCATTAGACACACGTCATCTCCCACTCAATCGCACATGTACGAGACTCACACAGATGTATCTAGAGCCTCAGAAGTGACACGTACATACACATGCATGTACCATACACACTCACACACTTGTATGCAGATGCATCTAGGCACTTATAAGCCAGCTCACACACGTACATACACACAACTACACAACTGTTGGCACACATTCTCTCTCACAGAATATATGTGTACTTAATTCGCAACAATTGAGATATTTGAAGGCCATCATTCTCATATACACATACACACCAAGAGACTTATAAGTCAACACACACACACACACGCACACAGAGGCACATATACACACACACACACACACCAGTGAGTACACATTCTCTTACACACAATCGTATATGTGTGTAAGTAACACAGTAAATCAACAGCCGATATACGTCATTCGGAAACACGCTTTCGCATAACGAAATAAATGTTAAGATGGAGAAAAAAAACGTAATTGTTCTAACGAATAACTATTAATTTACGATTCTGAGGAAAGAAAAGGGCAAAAAAAAAAAAAAACAAAAAAAAAACGCCTGGAAAATACAATCACGTGATAACAGTTTTAGGCGGAGAGGAGGGTGGTGATGACAGGCGGATGCAGGAGAAAGAAGAAAAAAAAATGGTTAAAAAAATGATACCCCCCATCCCCACCCCCAAAGGACGCCATGTTGGAAGCAACGGCGATTGCAAAGAAATCTGTTCAATAGATTACTAAAGAAAGACAGGAATAAAAGATGCACTTTTACGAAGCTAAAGTCTGGCTCAGAACCACAAAAGACTGATGCCCAATGAGGATCGAACTCGCCATAATTGTCATGCTCGATGAGACTAGCTAATTATTAGGCTACACCACACGCCTACTAGTTGTCTAGGTTTTATCTCTCTCAAGATCACGACAACGATACGGGCAATAAAGATCTCCCCACTGCAGAAATTGATATTCAAGAAGCTTTGGTAGTCTGGCACAATGTCACAAATGTTGAGCACCACTGAGAATCGAAATTACAACACAATCAGTGATCTTTCTAACTTGGTAACTACCGTCCTCCTGTGTGTACCTAGGTATTTACTAATTCTAGCTTGGGGGGCTGGGGACATATCGGATAAACTCGGGTTGAAAGATTGTGTTGGTCTATTCATCCAAGTGAGAAGGAATTGTTCGCTTGGAAAATATCAGTTCGAAATCCTGACCTTTACGTAGGCTCGAAAACCAGCCATTAGCTTGCATCATCATCATCATCATCATCATCATCATCATCATCATCATCATCAGTCTTTCGACATCCGTCGTTGGACATAGACCTTCCCCAGGATTCACCACAATTCTCTATCGTGGGCGTTGCAGAGCCAGTATTTCTTGAATTCGTCTAGTTCATCTCTCCATCTTGTGTTCTGTTGGCCTCAGTTTCTCATGTGATCTCTGGGGATCCATGTTGTGAGTTGTGATGTCCATCGGTCATCTGCCATTCTAGCAACATGGCCTGCCCATTGCCATTTGAGTTTTTTCTTAAAGAAATAGTTTCTATGATGCCTCGGCTTCCCGTTTTCTTCTTTATATACTGTGCTGTCATGTGATCTCTCCATGTGAGGTTGAGCATGATTCTCTCATGCACGCGTTGCATGCTTCTCAGTTTGCAGGTCTGTCTCTTGGTTAATGATACTTAGAATAGAAACCCTCCCTTTCATTTAAAAAAAGATCTTTTTATCAGATAACCTTTTTTCCCACCAGAACATGATTATGGCAAGTCACACACCCACATAGACGATTGCAAGTGCACTCATACACACGCATGCGCACTCATACACCATTCCACAAAAACGAAAAAACAAACACACACACATACAACGCTCCTTGAAACTTTAAACTTAAGTGACCATTTACAGATCTCAGGCGAAAAAAAACGGCTTGATCTTTTTGTTACGTTATTCATCCAAGTGAGAAGGAATTGTTTGCTTTGAAAATCTCAGTTTGAAATCCTGGCCTTTACGTAGGCTCGAAAACCAACCATTGGCGCGCATTTCTGGAATGCGTTGATAGAGACAACAGCCGTTTCACGATAGATGGCTTTACGTCACATAGCCGCCATAGCTTTGAAAAGTGTCTGTAAGCGTCAGTGTGTTATATCGATTCATTTAGTGCATCTGTTAGCTAGATGTTACTTAAGGTATCGAAAAGGCCTACAAAACCTCGCGAAGATTTTACGTTTAGCATAGAGCAAGGTTATATTTTTGGTCTGTGAATGTAATGGTAATTAACGGTAATCACTCGTTTACTTTATGCCGTTTCGGCTTACAGGAAATATCAAAGGAAGCTTTCACATTCGGGTAGCGAGAGAAACCTGTACCTTAGCCGTGGGTAGATTTACGTATTCGATAAACATGACTTGGTCTGACGCAGGAAAAAGTATTGAGGGATCCGGGGAGGATCGAACTCATTACACTAAGAATAACTTGCAAAAATAAACAGCTACCTATTGCTCTACAGAAGGCGCGTTTGAGAGAAATATAAAAGATTCGAAGTGAAGAGTAAATGTGTCCATCAGAGGCGTCTGTTGGAGTTGGGGACGCAAACGGAACATTTACCCCCTTCGCAGCTCAGACCTTCTCACGAGGCAGGGTTGCTGCTAAGATATATTCCGAATATACCCCTTTTACCCCCAACCCCTCTGTATCCTATTGCCACGCCCTGGAAAAGTGGCAGCTGACGTCCAGGGTCGTCATGGCTACCTCTCGTGGCCGAGGATGATGGTCCGCGTAACACAGAACGAAGACGCCTGAAAGTGTATTTGTTATACATGTACTTTTAGTGGCACTCCAAGAGGCAGACGATACTTTACAAATCAACCAACTGATTCCAATGTTAAAGAATCTAAGAGGATTGGAGCTGATGGATCTGTTTTATTGACTTTAAAAATCTGCTGTTTTTCTTTCATTTTATTTAATTTTATTAAGAAAAAAACATTGTTTTCCTAGAGCTTCGAATATGGCGTCCATTTCTTTGAATGTCAGAATGCGTCTTCGGAGAATATGAGGATAAGAAATACAGACGGGAAAGAAATAAAAATGAATAAGATTTGAAAATTTAAAATATTGGAAGAAGGAAAAACTGGAGAATGAAGGAAATCGAACGAAAGAAATGAATGAAGCAAAAGGAAATGAAAATGGAAGGAAAGAGAAAGGGAGAAATTTGGGCAAAATCTTGAACAAGAGAATGATCGAATAATTACGGTTAAAATATTGGAAGAAGGAAAAAACTGGAGAATGAAGGAAATCGAATAGAAGAAATGAATGAAGTAAAAGTAAAGAATGAAAGGAAATGAAAATAGAAGGAAGAAAGTAATCGAATGATTATTGTTAAAACAACAACAAAAACAAATGATAATAACGGAACAAAAACCCTCTTCATTGTTTAAATATCAGTGTTTGTCAATCATGCATTTCCCATGAAGTTGACGAGGAGGATATCCTTCAACCTGTTCGCCCTTCAGTTAACCCTTTATTGTCCTCGTCATTCCGATGACGTAACACGTTTCTCGTTCACTGATTGGTCAATTAGTCATTTAATATCTCGTGGATTTTGAAGAAGAAGAAGAAGATGATGAAAAGGAAGGAGAAAGAAAATACACGTCAGGAGGGAGGAAAAGACCCGCAAAGAACGAGAAGACTGGAGAGGGAAGAAAGGAAGAGAGATTATTATTATTATTATTAAGAAGAAGAAGAAGAAGAAGAAGAAGAAGAAGAAGAAGAAGAAGAAAAAGAAGAAGAAGAAGAAGAAGAAGATTGTGATGATGAATATGCATGAACAAGAAGGAAAGTAAATAAGTTAGGAAGAAAGAGAAAATTGAAAACTGAACAAATGAAAGAAGATTATGATACAGAAAGAAAATAAGTCCAGAAGAAGAAAAATAAGAAAAAAGGATGACGTGACTGGCTTTCCGTTCACTGATTGGTCAAGTACTCATTTAATATTTCGATGACATGAAGAAGAAGAAGAAGAAGAAGAAGAAGAAGAAGAAGAAGAAGAAGAAGAAGAAGAAGAAGAAGAAGAAGAAGAAAACAAAAAGACAAAAAGACAAAAAGACAAAAAGATTGAACTCATTAGATTTTTTTTCAAATTATAAAGAAGAAATTTCGAATCGGAAAAAAGGCATCAAATTATTTTTCTCTTTCCTTTTCCATATTAGGAATTTATGAATCGTCAGTCATTGAAATTCCAAGTTTTGTACGAACCGACTCATCATTCGAAGGAAGAACAGATTCAAAGAAGAGCTGATAAAAAAATAAAAACGAAATACCGAAATGATGAATCGAAATCTAGGCCACCATTAAAACAATACTTTGTTGGTTGTTAAAAGAACAAATTAAAGAAATAAAATGTAATGCATGGTATTTTCAAGGGACTATTTCTTTGAAAAAAAAAGGGTTGGATGCTCGCGGAGGTATTTAAGGATCGAAATTTGTGAAACGGCGGTGGATTATTACAATTACCCTTTATTGTATTCTTTCTTCTCTTTGTAAACGCTGAAATGTAAAATGGGAGATGAAAGGAATGTTATCATCGATTTAACTTTTAATGAATCAGTGAGAGATGTAACAAGGAAACTCGCAGGAATGGCAATGACCCCTTATTCTGCGAGTGAAATCAGGTCAAAACGTCATGTGCACTCTTAGAGAATCGTTTCCTTTTCACCTTCGCTATCAAAGATGAAAGCGATATTCATATTCACTTGTGTGTGTCTGTCTGTTAATTCGCACGATATTTCCAAAAGTTCTCAATGAACTGTAATAAAATCTTCTGGGGGGGAAGACCAAGGGTTGAGGAATAATTGAACGGTTAACTTTTGAAGCAGACCCCCAAACTATTTTTTACTCGGGCAAGATACTTGTAACTCCCCATATATTGATGTATTTGCCATATTTGTCCATACAATAGCTCTAAAAGTTCTCAATGATTTTCTAAGTAATTCTCTGGAGGTTTGGGCAGTGAGCCAAGGAAAAACTAGTTGAATTTAGGAGTGGATGCCAAAATTGTTTTTGCTATTGAGATATTTTGTCATTTCCCACATGCATTGATGTATCCCATCATATTTGTCCATACAATATCTCTAAAAGTTCTCAATAATTTTCGATAAAATCACCTGGAAACGTAGACCATGGGCTTAGGAATAATTAAGTACATTTTGGAGAGGATACCAAATTATTTTTGTTATTGAGAGATATTTGTTACCCCCTCTCAAAATTGATGTATTCACTCAGGTTTGTCCACTCAGTATCTCTAAAAGTTGTCAATAATATCCAATGATATTTCATAGAATGGTAGATCGTAGGCTTAGAGAGATTTGATTAGGTTTTGGCGTGGATCTCGGAAATTCTATTTGATTGATAGACATTTTTCGTATCCTAGGTCAATCGTCTGACGTATCAAGAATCGAACCACGATTACGTCTACCATATCGTCGCTATGTAAGACCTGATTTTCATTCAGCTTTTAGTTAACGCATGACATTGACCAAGGTTTATACTCCTCGGGGTCTTTCCATCTTTAATTTAAGTCTCCTTGGTCCTGTCTGACATGCAGAGTAACTTATTTTATCGCTATTTCCTCCGCCCAAATCGAAAAATAAACAAATCAAAACACAGGAAATCTACTGGTTAGAATTGTACGAACCATTTCTTGCAGAAAAACCGACACTTTTACCTCAAGAATCTCGGTGCCTTTCATCGTGAAATTTGTGGAGAGAAAATCGGTAAACGATAAGCATTAATCCTTAGGAAGAATCCTTCCTCTTTCTTCCCTCTTAATCTGTCTACACACGTGATGATGCTTCTGAAAAAAATCCCAACGTCTAAATCCAGGTCTAAATCAATTCTCATCAATCAGTTACTGAGGATAAAATCCACGCATGCGCAATAAGCAATAACGTTTCTGGGATACGGGATAAGCTGAATTGGCGTTGATATTGATACTGGAGCGAAATCGTGTGGGGAAAAAATGTTGGTGAGAAGCAGCAGTCACGTCAGCACCAGAGTGCCTCCAAGACCGCACTGTTAGTCAAGAGAGCTAAATTAAGAAATATGTAATGATCTTTTCACTCCTTTCCGTTATTCTACTTGTACCCGAAATATTGTGGGGGGGGGGGGCTGCGGTCACGCTATTTTGACCGTCCGTTTTATTCTCCATTATTTTTTTCTACTAGAGTGATTTATCAAAATCCGCTTCCGGTTTGCAAGGGCCGTCGATGCTTAACCAGATCGGCGTTAACCGCACATTCCAGGAACACGTTCTCCAATCTGTTACCAGCTCTTCACAATATTCAATTTGGGGTTGGATTTTTCCGGTTTGAATTCGAAGTTGTTCGTCCTCCAGACTGGTTGCCAATCAAGGCTGAATAACCTAGTCTGTCTGGTTATTTACCCATAGTTTGTTATTTACCCATAGTTCAGTCTTCTATGCACGAAAATTTCCTAGTTGCAAATTTTCTCTGCAATATTCTGGTTCCTAAAACTTTGTAATTCTGTTGTTTGAAGCGAAGGACCTCGGAAAACAACCAGGAAGAAAGAGCAGCAGATAAAACTTGATCAGTGAACTCATTCTTGCATCTTAATCGCTTAGACAACAAGTACAAAATATTCCTGAAAATAAGACATTTATTTTTTACTAAACAAAAAAAAGTACCAGACCAGCGGTTCGGCTATTACTCAGGTCAGGAAAAAAATGGCCAATACTTTTGCTTATATGAATATCAGCGTCGATAGAAACGATACATATTTGAGAGATTTCGCATGCGCAGTTGGAAAATAACGTTTCTAGGATACGGGATAAGCTGAATTGGCGTTGATATTGATATTGGAGCGATGTCACGTGGGATTAACGTTGGTGAGAAGCAGCAGTCCTTTTCGAACCGTTTGTGAGTAGATTCGTCATAGCTGATAAGAATTTCTCTTTTACCACCCGAAAACAACAATCGTGAGAACTGTGAATGTGCAAATATTAAGTTAGTCTCCTTGAAATTCGAATTTGGCTTTTTTATCAGCTGAACATTCCAAACGCATTTTGGGCAGTATAATACACACATTTCTCAATCGAAAACAAATTGCTGGATCCGCCCCCAAAGCTGATTATTTACACGAAACTCAATTGAAAATCCTCAAGAACTTCTGGAGGTATCTGTTAGACAGACAGACATACACGGAGACACGAGTGAATATATATATATATATATACATCTTCCAATTTTGTTGGCAGTGGAAAAATATCTGTTTCAACCGTTCCAAGTCTATCGGGGTCTGTGGGTCCCAGTTGTCTTTCAAGGGTCATGAAGATCTGACATTTAGGGGTTGACCTTTGAGTGCTTTGGGGAACGTATTAGGGGAAAACTAATGATAGTGTGTGTGTGTGTGTGTGTGTGTGGGCGGAAGAGGAAGTAGAGAGAGAGAGAAAGAGAGAGAGAGATGTTGGATGTGGGGAGGTAGGATAGAAGCCAACAAAAAGGAATGCAAACATACGATGCTGTCAGAATCAAAAAAAGTGACAACGTAAGATTACCAGCTGCATATTCTGGCGATAAGGGGAAAAATACACCAGCTCTGGTTAGTGACCCAATAGAAAGCTGTCGCGTGACCAACCTCTTTTTCGTTGGGGCTGATCAACTAAATAATTGGAAAAAAAGGGTGATCAAAGAATAGATTACTTGTCTCGCATTTTGTTGGGCAGTGATCACTAAAGATGCCTGAGTTTCCAGGCGATCAATTAAATAATTGTAAAAAGGGGTGATCAATAAATTGGATAATTTGTCTTGCCTTTTGATGTGCAGTGATCCCTAAAAAATGTTTCAAAAAACAAGCATGAATGCTGCTGTATATAAACCCAGGGGTATAAACTTAGATTGCTTGAGCAGCATCATGTCCCAGTTCTTCTTTGGTAGAAATCATCGCTGTAGAAGGGTTCTAAAACCTCCAGTAATGACGAATTATATCCCTGCAATTACATTTTGTAAATCATTATTTCTTATGATGTAATGTGGAACGACATTTCATTGGCAACAACTTGACTCATCTAAATTAATAACCATGAACAAAAAGATTCTTTGAAACTTATACAGATCTTTTTTTATTAACACCCTGAGATCCTAATCTCAGTCCTGTCCCCTATTTATCTGCATCCCCACCGTCCCAAACGCGTACGGAAATAAGAGCCTCCATTTTCTTCTTCTAGTCATTTATAAGATTCCCATCTATCAATAAAGAATAAAAACGTAACTAACAAACAAACAAGAAAGAGGACAGGGGCCTATTCTTCTTCTGAAATCATCCAGATGACTTTTTTTTTCGCTTATTTCCCTTTCCAACCGAATCTAACTTGAAGTATTAACACATAACTTGTCAACACCGTCAATTTCATTTATCAAATAGGGCGTCTTGTTCTGTTTAGTAAGCTGGTCTTACAGAGCATTACTACTGAGTACTCAGTTCAATACTCATTCGGTGCCCCATATTCTTGGTCTTGTGCCCAAACCAAAATGTATTTGATAATTAATATCAACTGAACGACCCTCTTGCTTTTGTCCAAACTTCTCACCAAAAGAAAAGTAGAGCATCTATGGTCTGACTTTCAAGCTTGTTATTTCTCAAAAGAAACCAGTAAGTACAAAGGGAGATGGGCACCTTGTCGTGGTGTAACGGTTAGCAAACTGGACTCATTGATCATTGGGTGCTCCGTACCTGTGACCTTGTGCCAAATCTATGCTAAGCTAAGTAAATGATTTTATTTATCAAATAATCACGTATTCTACCAACGAAGTGGTATTTAATCAAATCTCATCAGTCATTGTTAGCAGGTTCGATCTTTCCTAGAGGCCCTACTCCATCATCCATCACGAACGAAGATTTGGGAGAGTTTTCCCTGCCTATAAAAACGGCTGCAGGAGAAGGCCTGGTAACCGGGGGAAGCTCCTATTCATCAGTGCAGCCTACTTTCCCTAGTCTTGCACTGCAGGTTGGGAACCGTTGGTGTCCCTACTTTTGAAAATTAAGAAATGGTCCTTCCTCCCTGTGGTCTGAGACGTGCTAAGCAAACTTACTTACTAACAGGAGTCAAAGAAACCGAGTTTATTGTGCTTTTGCACAGATGAACGGGCGCATGGTGTAGAGCCATGATTAACACAGTGATCTCGTTCATGAAGTGAGATCTAATCAAACTGAGTGCCGTAGTACAGGTAGCTCTGTGCCAAGCCCAGAGGATATCCGCTTGGGCGCCTATCGTAGAGTGAGGGTTGGCAAGCTAATCTTGCAGGAGATAGCTCGCGAAGTCGAGAATTCGGTACTGGTTCAGTGTCACTGTGCCAGACTAGGGTAAACTTGGATAATGTCTTATTTACAGGAGAATGTTCTCTCTCGGATAAGGAGTTTATAGCCTTTAACAGTTGCTAAATTAGAGCTGTGTGTAGCAACTCCGATACGAAGCAGATAAGGAATAAAGCTGGCCAACTGGTTCACAGATATTGACTAAACTCAGCTAACCCCGGCACAAGGTCAAAAGTAAGGATCAAACTCACTACAGCAATAACAGTATTGATATTCAGTGAGCTTAGCTCTGTCTTGCTCAAGGCCACGAATGTGGAGAGCAAATTCACTATAACAGTACTGGTCTGAAGTTATATTAGTTTTTTTACGATTTGGACGAATGCTGAAGCAAGAAATGTAGTTTCGCATATTAAACTGATCATACGACGTTAGTTTTCTTTTAAATTTGAAACTCATGATTCATCATATCAGTTTTGATAAGATAATCCCTCACTCTTGAAGATGCTGTTCTCAAAGTGAATCAGACTACTGCTTTTGTATGAGTTCTAACACGGTTCAAAATGCTGTTCAAGATACAAGATACAAAATAGGAGACAAGACGAGAGAAAGATACAAGACAAGCGGCAACATACAAGATACAAGAGACAAGATACAAGACGAGAGACAAGACAAAAGACAAGAAACAAGACAAGAAACAAGATGAAAGAGAGAAAATGAAAGAGTCAAGACAAAAAACGAGACACAAGAAACAAGAGACAAAGAGGCAAGATAAGAGACAAAAAACAATATACTAGAGACAAGAGCTTGGATAATAACCATTGGCAAAGGGACATTAGTCCATTTTGTTGCGTGACAAATTGATAATCAGACGAAAAGAAAGTTGCTACAACTTAATAAAGAAATCCTCCTCCGTATTCACCAGACATATCTCCAACGGATTATCACCTGTTCCGGCACTTTGAGTTTTTTCTTCACCGCAATGTTTAGTAAGTATACCAACAAAGAAGCGACAATGACAGTATTTGAACGAATTTTATCTTCAAAAGACGTTAATTTCCATAAAGGAGGAATCTTTACACTTGAACCACGATGGAAAGAAGTTATCGGAGCAAATTGAACTTATTTCGATCAATAAACCAGGCGATTCTTTTTTTTTTACATTTTTCAGTTGTCTTTATTCTTCTTTCCATAAATCGACATTTTATGTGCAACGACCTTATATAATCGTAGCTTGCTGAGAGCTGCTCCGTAACAGGGCGCTCGTATAGATTTCAATTGGTCTGTCTGACACAAGGCCATAAGTGCTGAGTACACAGTGAAGATTGAACTCGCTGTAGTACTAGAGACCTGCAAGATTATCTAGTTGACCACTGCTCCACGATGAGGCACCTGCATTGATAGTTAATGAGTTGAGCTTCGTCTGGCACAAGGCCACAAGTATTAAGCACCTGGTGAGGATCGAAATCGCGAACCATTTCTCTACAGCAGGCGACCCGAAACAACCCGTAAAGGACAGATTGATGTATACAAGGCGATAGGGGGAGGAGAAGGAGGAGGGGGAGGAAGAGGAGGAGAGAAAATTATTTTTTCAACTGGAATAATAAAAAATAGGTCTGGTTAGTCACTCAATAGGAACTGTCATGCGACAAACGCCTTCTCACAGCATGTTTTGTTGGGGGTGATCAATTAAAAAAAATGGGGAAAATAGTGCGTGAATGCTGCTGGATACGAACTAATCGATCAAGTTAGCTTGAAATTAGATTGTAAATTGATCCCTCAATTAAAAACCCATGGGGGCGTTAAAAAGAACCCAATCGTTTTTTCTAGACGTAATAAGGAGTAAATGTTTAAATCTTCAATCCTCCTTTTCATTTGATACAGCTTTTACATACGGCACGTGCGCACATAGATAGCCAGTCAGCTAGACCCTCTTGAAAATTGAAGAAACCTTTGTCGTCATTTTGGTGACAGTTTTTGTTGACGGTTTCTGATAGAAATTCAGGTGAATGAATAAATAAAATTACATGTTTTTAACCATTCATTATTCTTTTTTTTTTCTTGTTGAAAAAACATTTTAAAAAATATCGTGTTTTTTCTTTAAATTGCAAAGTACGCACGATGTTGGGATAATTACAGATGAAAAGAAGAAGAAATAGAATCCACACTCTTCACCCTCAAGAAAAATAAGACACGAACAAATATTGAAAGAATTCAAAAAATGAAAGAAAAAAAAAACGAAATAAGAAAAAGAAATGCTTTTCCTTCATTTGTTAATTGGTTAAATAAACTATTATATTAAAAAAAATCAAAATAATAATAACGTTAAATCATTCAATTTTTTCTAATTTAATGGGGGATTTTTCCCGCGTTCTGTTTGTAAAGATCGTCTGCAATTAATCATTTTCAACAAGATACGCGTTGGAATAATCATTTAAAATCGAATCCCTGCGGATATAGAAGAAAAGATTCATTGGTCTTTTTCATTTTCAGTTCCTCATTATAGCGAATCACTACAGCTCCTCACTGAGAAGGCCTTTTCTCTTTATAGTTCTATTTTTTCAATTTTTTAGCTGATCGATGCCAATTTCCGTTGAACGTGCAATCTTTCATACCGCACCGGAGCACTCTTCTTGTCCTTACAAGGAAAATAAGAAGTAAAATAAACATATGCTGCTTAATAAGATAAATTTTAAAATTATAAAGAATTCTTCCCCTGCAGCAAAAAATATATGAGAGTGTGTACGAGGCCAGTTCGGAAAGTATCCAGCCATTTTGAATAACACGAGAACCAGTTGTGTAATTCGGCAACCAATCAGAGGGAATCTTACTCCACACGCGCGAACAGACACTCTCCATCGGGGTTACTCAGTCGGCAATGAGATGTCATTAATGAGTTTGTCTAGTGCGTGCCCATCGCATCTCAGACCAAGCCAGCTCGTTCTACAAATCTCGAGCATGTTTTGGGGGGGTAAAACATCCCATCACACAGGCTCGTTAGCTCTTTCCCCATATAGTACAGGTTTAACCCACGGTGACTTTTGGTTATATTTGCCGCTGGAGTAAACGAATGGAAATCTTTACAAGGTTCTCCTCTTGAGATTGTATCCATTTATCATCATAATCCTCTTCGTTGTCAACTTGAAAAAAAAACAAAAACAAAACCACTCTCCACTGATCACTTGGATCGGACATAATACAATGCAGAGTGACAGCAACCAGCACAGATAGGTGGAGAGTCCTTCTGCTGGTCCCCGTAGGAGAGGAATGGTCCCCGTTCTGTCTCTATAAACAATGTACTGAAAAAAAGTGTCCTCTCCAGGGTGCATGCCTGGGCTAAGCGTAGGGAAATCCTAGGATGCCCATTCGTCAGAATCACCGTCTCAGCCTCGCTGGTGTATTCTAGAGGTAAGCAGAGAGCGATACGTCTAACCACAGCTTGGCAACGGGAGCTGCCGGAGGGGGCGTCTAACCGCCTCAAGGGGGCTCTACCCCATGGTTTTGAATCGGAGTTGTCCTTCTCCTTGACTGGCTGCCTTCCCAAATATAGAGAGCCCAATCTGATAAGAGGAATAAACCAACAATAAATGAAGAAATCGTTAATTACTGCGTCTTTTTTTGGACGCCGGCATCGAATCTTGAATTTTGAGACCAGCTAATTGTTCAAATCAACTCGATTTAATGCAGCATCGAATTAACCCTCTCCCACCCCAAGAAAAAAACATGCACCCATTCACCTCTGACTGAGTGCAAACCATTAAAGATCAATTACAGACATTTCTAACAAGAAAATACTCTGAGACTACATACACTTGCACGCACCATTGTCATTGAAAAACTGAATGGAAATCAGTTCATATACAGCTGCGATGCAGGTGAGGTAAGTGTAAAAAGATCCTTGCTCCCCACCTCTGATAAAAAAAAAACTTTGGAAAATTATTTCTGAACCGATGCGTCTCCTTCCCCCACGAAACGTCATTGAAATTGATCGAGAAGTTTCAGAGATATTGAGCGGGTAAATATGAATGTATACATGAATGCGTGAAAATAAAAATCAATCGAAATAATTTAACTTATTCTCCCTTAGCCCATGGCTCACCATTCCACACGATATCAATGAAATTCATTCAGAATTTTCGGGGATATTGTGTCGACAAACAAACAAAGATGAGTGAACTCATATACCGTATTTACTCACATACCCTCTCCTTCCCCCCAGAAAAAAATTGATATAAAATTCACGATTGAAATTAGGAGTGGGGAGCATTGTACCCGAGGGTTAAAACAATGACAACATAACATTCACATCCTTTTTAGTTCTAAGAATTTATCAAATCGTTTTTTTTTCAAACAGAATGCATAAACGAAGGAATGTAGTTAATCTATGCACCGGAAATTCAAAGTCCCTTTCTAATGGCTGCCATTTTCAACTTCATAAAATCTTGCTCTTTCGATAATACCCCATAACATCTACCCTCTGTTCCATGGTGGCCAATTTAGATGTTTCTTTCTCTCTCGAATGTCGAAGTCCAGTGTTGACAATATTTAGATCAAACAATCTCTTCCCAATGTTTTAAAGACCAGTTTTGTCTATTGAGATATTTCTTTTTTCTCTCTAAACTTTTCGAACTTGGAAGTGACTTTAAGAATCGAAAAAATTTGAAGTTCACATCTAAATTGACATCCCTGCTTTGACACACACAGACAATTTTCAACGTTTCGGACTGGACAGAGTCCATTTCTCGAAAACTCTCAAATTCACGACGAATCATGGACTCAGATGTTGGTGTCAGGACGCTCGAATAACGAAAATATGCCCCTTGAGTCAACGCTAAAGGTATTCAGAGTAAAGTCTTATCATAGTTCGTTGATGAATTGTCAAGATTTCCTCTATATATCCGAGAAAAATATCAAAAAAGGAATTGTGATTTCTGATTCTTAGCGACGATACATTCACAGTATTATATTAGAGATAGCATTGTACTCGAGTACATTGGCAGACCTAGAAGAAATGCACGCAACTTCTAACCCGAGCCGAGTGCAAACAGTTAAACTCTAATTATGAAGGAACCAGATAGGAACCAATAGTGAGAAAGGGCAAGAAAATTTGCAAGAAACTTGATCGAGAATTTTAGAGTTTGAAATTCAAAGTGAAATTCTTCTTCACTTAGCACGTTTTTTTTTTCTTCTGAAATTCTTTCTGAGTGCATTAAGAAACTTTATGAAATAAAAAGGGGGAAAACAGTTAAAAATTCAATTATCGGTGTAGACACCAGACGAGGAAAGAAAAAGAAAATAATGGCAAATTGATAGGTTTGCAAACTAGTAAAAGAACTGAAAAAATAAACAGATAAGAATTTCATTTGACAAAGGAATGTTCTGGATATATATATATATATATATATATATACACTCAAACACACACACACACACACACACACACACATATATATATATATATATATATATATATATATATTGAAAAGTATAGACATTTTTGTCAGTCCAAGTAAGTTCTTCAAGTTTTCGGATGTTGTTTTGTATAGTCAACATTAAAAAACTTACGAGAAAAAAAGAACATTGTCTATATTTTTCAGTAATTCTTGGTTAAAAGAACGGGTGCTGCTTCTCTCTCTCTCTCTCTCTCTCTCTCTCTATATATATATATATATATATACATATATATATATATATATATATATATATATATATATACATATATATATATATATATATATATGTATATATATATATATATATGTGTATATATATATACCCTTATTCAGGGTTAAGCACTCTCTAAGTGGGCTAACTCGTTCATTGTGAGCTTATGCAATGCTCTTCCAACATGGAATGGAGCACTCTGGTGGATGAGGAATACGTACGATAAATAATTATATCGCTTAAATTAAACCACAATTCCGTAGAGTAGAGGGGGGATACCAGCTTCCGGGTCTGAAGCTAAGGTTTCGATCATGCCTCGTGGTACTGGATGGAATAATGGATAGTCTATAGGCACACTGAAGAGTTGTAATACAACGAAACAGCTGTCTGTGGATGATACAATATATATATATATATATATATATATATAGTTCATAATGTTTTTAGTAACTTGTGGGTTTACAAAAAAAAATCCCAAATCTTTATCTGTTGTTGATAATATTTAATCATAGTGCCTGATATTTATAGTTCATCAGGCAAATCTCCGGGTGAATGTCAGCATTTCCTGCATTACGAATTTGTCAGCACCTAATTTATATTATCATTTATGTTATTGTACTAGTGAAACAAAAAAATTATACGCTGATGAATGCGTAAGCCACGAAGTGTTGACATTCACGGAGAGATTTTCTGATGAAATTCAATGATATATATAAATACATGCATATATATTAAGAAATGGATGTATATGATCCGACATAATGATTGTAAATTGCATTATATCATTTAGAAACTCTTATTTGGAATGATCTTCCGTTATTGCACAGTTTATGTATTACTCACCCTAGAAAACGTGAATAGAATGAACAATTAAGGAAGATGGGGCTGCAGCAAGAATCGAACCTGCGAACAATGTGACATTGAAGCGGCAACCCTATTGGTCGCGTGTTCGATTCCTGTAGCAGCCCCATTTTCTTTAATTGTTTATTCTATTTACGTGATTAGCCGAGTAATGACAGGAGATCATTAAATAAGAGTTTCTATATAATATAACGCAATTTATAATCATATAAATATATATGCATTCGAAGATTTGAATTTAATTACAGATACGAATTGACCAAGTAGACATGAGCCAGAGAGAGAGAGAGAGAGACAGAGAGAGAGACAGAGAGAGAGACAGAGAGACAGAGAGAGGGAGGTACTGGGGTGGTTGGGTGGAAGATAGAGAGAAATAAGAAGAGAATGTGATAGATTAAACACAAAGAGAGAGGAAGCGAGAGAGAGGAGAAAGAGAAAGAGACATTGGTGGAAATTGAGAGATAATGCAATAGAAAAATTTGAACAGAGACAGAAAGATATAAACAGACTAGTCTTCATGCTAATTCATCAACCAGACCTGACTTTATTGACGAAAAAAAAATAGGCCTATGTCACATTAGTTCCCTCAAAGTACCCCCCTTGGGACATCACGTACTTATTCTAGCCACATCTCACTCTTGATAAGAGCCTGTAAAGCCCTCTTTCGGGGTCACCATCGACTTCGTTGAGTACCAATGAGATTTCTTAGTTTATTTTCACATTTCTGGAAAAAGCCAGAATAAACTGTCAAATAACGATAATAATCGTCAAATGAACTAAAAGTCTCATTTGTACACAACAAAATTTGTCATTTCACATCATTATTGTCGAATAAATCATAATCCATATATATATATATATATATATATATATATATATATATATATATATATATATAAACTAAATAATTGTAATGCCAGTTTTTGTATTACAACTATTCAGTGTGGCTATAGACTATCCCTTATCCTATTCAGTACTTCAAGGTTGGATCGAAACTTTCGCTCCAGACCCAGAGGTTGGCATCTTACCTCTGCTCTACGCAGAACTGGACGGTCAGTAAGGGTAAATTTAAGCGATATATTCACTCATGCATGAATTCCCCATCCACCAGAGTGCTCTATTCCCAAGTTGGAAGAGCATTATATATATATATATATATATATATATATATATATATATAGAGAGAGAGAGAGAGAGAGAGAGAGAGAAAGACAGAGAAAGGGGGAGAAAGAGAGGGTGTTTCGCAGCAGAAACAGAACAGGAAAGAAAAGCAGGAGTGACGACACTTCTCTAAAGTTAAGAGGTAAAGTACTTTCGTTATTTTTTCAACAGGGGATTCCTGGAGATGGTACAAAAACCAATCGGCCGAAACATTTAGATTAAAAAAAAACAAACAACCAAGATGGAGATACCAGTACGAATGATGGGAATTATTAGTGGAATCTGTGTTGAGGAAATGACAAAAAGCTAAATGTCTTCTTCTAACGGACACGGAGAACCTCAAAAATTTGATTTACTTTTGAGGAAAGGTCAATCCTATCGAGGTCAATATATCTTCACATTCAAACGACGTATGTCATGAGACGGAGTCCAATTTTGTCCGAATTTTGATTCCTGCAGACACACACACACACACACACACGCACACACACACACATGCAACACACACATACATTCATACTTATGTGCGGACATTTATACCCTCTGTGAAAGGCAGTCTTAGTTATTATTGAAATTGAATTGAACAAAGAAAATAAAAAGATAGTATAAACCTCACTCAACTTATATCTTGACGCTATAAAAATCAAATGGGTTCCGCTTTTAGACTTGTCGAGGCACTAAGTTTCATAAAGTTTAGCCACTCCGAATTGAAAACTTATATCAGAAGGTCCGACGAAAATTGTAAACATGTATGACATTATAAATTCTGCGAGGTCTCAGCCAATCGTGAGGCCCTTAGCTGAAGCTTCCACTTAAATCTGACCCTTTTCTTGTGAAATAATTCGACGAGGAATGTTTGTACAAAAAATATCTCAATTTAAGAACGTATAACTTAGTATGATACTTTTCGTGAATATTTTGAACGCTTCAAAAGAAGTATCGTTCAAACATTAAATTAGGCGTCCGCTGCCATTCTCTCCCAGGGGTGGGGGTAGTAAAGAAACGGATATGTTTGACGAAGGCTTACTCTATTATTTTGGTGATCAGGTCATGGTCTTCCACGGGTTTTGAGCCCCCTATCAATGCATTTTCTGAAGAAGTGCGGACTGAAGATCAGAAAACCTTTTATTTTTTCCTAGACCAAAAGAATCGAAAGTTATTCAAAAACAGGTAAAAATTGGGAGGTGATTTAAGGATTTTAATTCTGTTGTTTGTATGAGAGGAAGAGGTGTAGTACTTTTCCAGGGGGATGTAAATGCACCTCATACACCCCTGTCCGGGCGCTCACAAGCATAAACAAAACGATTTTCTTTCTAAACTTTAGTGAAAAAAACAAAACAAACTAATTCTTCATATACCAATATCCTTTCATACAATTAGAATTCTTCTTCTCATCTTCGATGCAGTCACGACGTCTCGGCCGATTCATTTCTAAGGCCCTCTTCATGTGTAAAATGTTATATCTGCAAGGGAAGAGAGACTCTCCTGTCAATCTCTCAATCCGGTGGTTCAAAGATGAAGAGGAAAGTTTCCCGATCAAAAGTTGGTATGTTTACGGCTTTTCTCAATCGAGAATTAATTCTCTATTTTGAAAGGTTTTATTGAACTTTTAATCAACTATCATAACTGTTATAAACAAATACAATATGTGTACATTTGAAAAGGAACCCCGTCTTTACGTTTTACAATATTGCTCTATATCATATGATTAATATATTGAGCACTTTTTGTTTTAATTTGATGAAAATAATTAAATTTGAAAATTCAACGGATCTACTTTGTTTATCAAAATTAACATTAAATAAAGTATTACACACACACACACACACACACACGTGTATATATATATATATATATATATATATATATATATATATATATGTAT
>OY735236.1:40526565-40529065 GCA_963457665.1 Thysanoteuthis rhombus | reverse complement strand
ATGATAAAAGCATTCATATAAACTTCTATCATTATCAATGGATGAAGAATTGTAACATCATTCTATACATTAAGTTTGAATAGTTTTACCATATTGAATTAGAAAAAAACCCAACTAAAATTAAGTATTCATTTTTATTATTCGAATACTTAAGCATTCATATAAACTTCTTTAGTATTCGAATGATAAAAATGTGGAATAGCGTTGCCCGAATCAGTCGTAGCAACTGAGAATATAGAAGCAAAACTGGGTGAAAATAAAGACTTTCTTTTCAACTGAAAGGGAAACTTTCAAAAGATTGTAAAGAATTTGCCATCGTGGATTAAATACAGCACAATGAAATGTTACTATGTGTAACAATACTATGAATTACTATGAAGGGTTGAAGGAAAAGATGACGATGTTGATGAGGAAGGAGGACGCACATTGCAGAGAAATGAGATATTTTCCTTCTTGCAAAATTTGAAGCCTGGTCTGCAATCTGGTCTGCAGAAAAAACAACAACAAAAAAACAAAAACAAAAAACAAAAAAAGTAACCCCCCCCAAATAACACAAAAAACAAAAAAAAACAAAAAAACAAAAAAACAAAACAAAAAAACAAAACAAAAAAACAAACAAACAAAAAACGGTGTAGACTGAATTCGAGGTGCCGGTCTTAAATTAGTTACCTCGATAAGTGGTATGTCACGTAAGGACGAGAATCAGATAACCTTCTTTTTTTTCGGGTGTAGAGTGGGAATAGGGGAGGAGGGGCGAAGGTGGGAGAGCAAGAGAAAGAGAAATAAAAGAAGAGTAAAAGAAAAGGGAGAAGTGGGGGGAGAGGTGAGAGGTGAGGAAGGAGGAGGAGAGGTGGACGAGGAAAAAGAAGGGGAAAGAATAAGGAAGGGGTGGGAAGGAGGGGAACGATGGGAGGGATGGAATAAAAGACTAGAGGTCAATACCAAAGTCACACTCCAGTCTTTCAAGATGGATTGTAGATCTGAGGAAGGCCATAGAATGAATCGGCTGAAATGTTATATTGAAAACAAAAGCATCCATTTAGCGTATTTTTGAAGTGCGAAGAGCTCTCGGAATGATAATGATTCAACTCAAACATCATAGAAGTTTTCTTCGTTCACCCGACGAAGGTCGCAGAAATTATCGGCCGAAACGTGTGAAGAAGAAAAAAGCATCTGAGAGCGGTTGTCCAAACTGCTCACAGAATTATATCTTCATTTATTTTTAATTACGGCCTTCTATCTCAAAGGATGCATTTTTACGAAAGACACATTCTGTAACACTTCTAATCAATTAGAATCCAATGAGATCAAATTTTAATTATAATACTAGTTTCTTTCATTTTCTCTGTCTGTGACTTGGTTCCTTTTTTTCCTGTTGGTCTGTCTGTCTCTCTATATATCATATATATATTATAATTAACGCTCCCTTATTCAGAGTTGAGCACTCTTTAAGTGAATGCTCTTCCAGCTTAGGAATAGAGCACTCTGGTGGATGAGGAATTATGCGAGCGTAAATGTATCGCTTAAATTCAGTTCCACGTAGGGCAGAGGTAAGATGCCAGCCTCTGAGTCTGAAGCGAAGGTTTCGATTCTACCTCGTGGTACTGGATGGGATAATGGATAGTTTATAGCCACACTGAATAGTTGAAATACAACGAAACAGCTGTCTGTGGAATTATTTAATTACATATATATCTCATGATATATACTGACAGATATATGAATGATTATAAATAGCGTTATATCATATTGTAGCACTTACTTGAAATGATCTCCTGTCATTGTTATACATAAACTGTGTGACGACGGGAGATCATTTCAGATAAGAGTTGGTATATAATACAGCCCAATGTATAATCATATATATATATATATATATATATATATATATATATATATATATATATATATATATGTTTGTGTGTGTATGTGTTTAACCTTACCGTATATATAAACTAAAACTAAAACATTTTTGAACTTGAAGGTGGCAATTCTTCCCATCATTACTGGCGTGCTTTGAGCAGTTCCGAAGAGCTATGCTAAAATGTTTGAAGATCTCAAAATCCAAGGAAGAATTGAAAGCATCCAGACGACAGCATTACAAAAATAATCAAAAACAGCAGAGTATGAAAGAGACTTGCTATCACTTTATCTCCAGCGATAGATACCAAGTACTACTGGAGTGAAAACTCGATGAGTATAGAACAATAATAATCAAATAAAAATAGTCCTGGGCATGAAACGATTGAAATTCTGAAAAAAAACGTTATATATTCCGAGTGAACAATCAATTGGATCGAACACAACTCACCATTTTTCTTGGGGGGGGGGGCGGGGATTATAACTAAATTTTCGCAAAATCAACCAAGATTTGAGAAAGTTACCCCGAACTAAAACAGTGTTTTTGTTCAAAATATGAAAAAAAACAACATTCGTATCAACCATAACATACCACTGCAAGGCAGCGTAAGCTTACATACAAAATTTCATTGAAATAGAT
>OY735236.1:40506565-40524065 GCA_963457665.1 Thysanoteuthis rhombus | reverse complement strand
ACAAGATTTTATCAGGCTCACAGCAAGTTAAAACCAATTATCTCCCTTGGGTGCTCCCTAACCAAGTGGCTGGACACTTGACACGTGCTGTTAAGTAATGGATTATTCTCCCAGAGAATTTACTAATGTTTGACGTTTTGACCCACAATG
This sequence comes from Thysanoteuthis rhombus, assembly GCA_963457665.1. NCBI lineage: Eukaryota > Metazoa > Mollusca > Cephalopoda > Oegopsida > Thysanoteuthidae > Thysanoteuthis > Thysanoteuthis major. Next base: position 40,523,915 of record OY735236.1, on the reverse strand, counting down.
CATCGTTAGTTTACCTTCGCTGTCAAAAATGACGGCTATAATCAAGTGATTCGGCGAATGCATTGTATTAATAAAATATCAAAAACATTACGTTGTACAGCATTTTCTTGTTTATGTCTAATATTTACCGACTATTAAACTAATGGTAAAATCAAGTAAAGATACAATTTATCAAACTCAACGTAGCGTAAAATTATATTTCTACGAAGTTACGTACCGGAAGTCATTGATGACGTAAGCGAGACTGAAGACAAATACACGTTGTTGATTATTTCATGTGGAATTCTCTGTGTAAGGACGGTATGATTTCTTTGTAATTGCTACATTATTTAAAGCTTAGAATCATTTCATGCTCACGTTTACTCGACAATCCAGGAGAAAAGGAAGCTAGTGGGTAACCTCATACGCCAACTTGAAGGAAGGGAACTTCCTAAAAGGTAATCTCTGGTCCTTGAAATAATTGCAAGGACATGAGAGCGCTTGCATGGATATAAGAGCCCCTGGGACAATTGGTGCCGAGGACATCGCATCTATATTTCATCAGAAACGATCTTCCAAATACGAATGGGGATGATTTGGGTCAACTGATGCTGTTAAGAAAAATAATCAAATGACCCAAATAAAACTTATCCATCATTCAAATCTATTCAATCATTTATACAACCGACATTTTTCCCTTTTTCTTTCAGCAAAAGTACGTTTTATATACGATGCAGACATCGAATAGATTAAGTTGAGAACCGTTAACTGAGACTAAGTCAAGTAATTCAACTCTATACAGCAAAGTGTCTGTCTGTCAATTTGTCCATACAATACATCCAGAAGTTCCCTATGAATTCCAATAAGAAATTGTCGACTGAAAGCACAAATCAAATTTTGGGGGCGGACTCAGAAATTCGTTTTCGATTGAGAAAAGTTTTTTCATTATTTTTCAGAGAAAGAGGTAAAAGATCAAATAGTTTAAAAAAAAAATGTTAGCTTTACATTTTAAAGGAAGTTACTCGATATTTGTACTCTTGACGTTTTCTCCCCCGTGATACATATAAATTTTAGTTAGTATATCGTGTAGGCAGTGGAGTCCTTTGTAATTTTCTATGGGCATTTATTAAGCTTAGGTTAGTTTGGCACAAGGCCAAAGGTTGGAGCATCTAGGAAAGACCAAAGTCATTGCAGTAATGGTCGGTAAGACTTGTTTACAAATCACTATTCCACGGCAAAGTTTCGTATTCGCTTTGCTCACTATGGCATAAGTCAACGAGTACAGTGCACCCGGTGAGAATCGAACCCATGACACAACACTAGCTTGCTCACCATTACGCCATGACAAGACGCCGAAGCAACATACTTGTACTTTTGGCTCTTCGTATCCATGAGTTTCGTATCCGCGGATTCAACCAACCGCGGATCGATAATATTCGAAAGTAAAATTCAAGAAAAGTTCCCAAAAGCAAAATTTGAATTTGTCAGACGCCAGATACTATATGTAATAATATTTTCGATATGTCAGAGGCGTAGATGGAGATTTGGGGGGATCTAGCAGCTTGGTTGAGTTGGCTCCCTCGGGGGGTGGGGGTGGCTTCCAACATTTTGTGAGGTTTGTCAATAGAAATGTAGAAGGTGAACTACTATTTCTAAAGCTTTTTGCCCCCTCTCTCATTGGAGGCCCATTCAACCATGCCTCTATATGTACTTGCAGTTGGAATATTTGCTGAACAACCGTAGCCACCAAAAATGGCTTTTCCATAGGTGTTCTAGCGCTCCTGGCCATACCGTTTAGATTACAGACTTGAAGGTTGGCATCAGCAATCTACTTGACCCCTTCAAAAAATTTTCTCATTTTCTATTTTTTTTTTTTCAAAAAGAAGCTTTTTTTGACTTTTCGCAGACATTTTTCTGACGGGTTTATCAATAAAATCTAGATTCTCCTGAATCTAGATATCTCTAGATGTTTGTTTTAACTCTAATTTAGTTGTTTTTTTTCTGTGGAAAAGGCCAGTGATGTCATAAATAGAATTTATTCTGATCATATTTATTCTTCTATGGGATTTTTTTTACATGGCTTCAAATTTTGATGCTACAATTATTGACAGTGTTGTCTAGTCTTCCTTTTTCAGGTCATTTAACGAAAGCAATCTGCGAAAGTTAAAAGAGAGAAAATATTACGCTGTAGGTAACGTGCACTATGGAGTTGGACTTACAATAGTTGTGTTTGTGCTAACCATATACAGACTTCTTCTTGTTTTTATTCTTCAAACCACACAGTACAACAACCATTCAGGTTGGTTCCTATTTTCCGTGCGTAAAATTGAAATAACTTCTGTTAGTCTTGAAATTAACTAAAGATTATCTCCCCTGCCAAGGAAAAAACAGAAGTAAATACAAACGTTATATTGCAATCTGGAAGTCTCTCGCAAATTCGGAGAAAGGAAACCCATCTTGATTGGCTACACTTAACTTTGAAACGTGAAACAACACTGTTCAAGAATCTTGGTATTGTCAATACTGGACTCACGAATTCGAAAGACAAAAACAAAAAAAACCCAAAACTACTCCACCGAAAAAAAAAAAAATAAAAAAAAATAGTACAAAACAAAAACAACTAAATTGGCCGTCCCGAGGGCAGGTCCTGGAACTAATCCTTTGTAGATACCGAGGGAAGGCTGTACATAAAGATGCTTAAATGTATAAATTAGCCGAGTTTATGAGATTATTTGCTTGCCTCTTTGTGCAATGTTCGTTGTACGCATGCGCAGGAGGCGCCTTTGCTCTAGCGATCGTCTGACAAGAGTTACAGACAACAACAACAAGAAGAAAATAAATAATAACCGATGCCATGTTTTCTCATTATTATGAAAGAAAAAGGCAATGGCGGCTGGCAGGAAATGTCCCTACTCCCGGCCCCCCACATCGATCATTGGTTTTCCCGTATTGCCATGGTTACGACTGTCTCGGATGATGACGAGGCTGACAACGGTAACACATCACCATCATCATCATCAGCTACACTACGACGACGGCGACCACCACCATCAATACCCTACCCCTTGATGCGTTTGCTAAAACGAACACATTCTTATCATTCCAAGCCCCTATCTAACTGTACACAGTCGGATCTCGGCGTTTGCAGGGGTCACGTGTCAACATTCGCGAGAAAACGCAGAAGTCCACCTGCTTAAGCACTAACATAAATTATAACAATTAGCAGACCAATTGATTATATTACTTTAATTAGTGGAACCCCAATTAAAATGATCTATCAATATAATGAACGGTATGACAGTCTGTGTTTTTCTGTCCACAAAACATTAAGTGAGTATGATAAAATTGATATTCCGCTGGTTGAAAATATCTCCTATCAGTCATCCAAAACAATGGATGCTACGAATCAAAAGAGTTCGGCCACTTTTTAATAAAACCTTAGATAAGATTGCCATGGCCACGATTGTCTCGGAATAAATATCGACGCTGACAACGGTGAACGCATCATCACCATCATCACCATCATCATGATTCTATTTCGTAATGCATTCGCAGTAACACACACATTCTTATCATTCCAGTTCCCTATAAAGCTGGAGACAGTCGGGTCTCTGTGTTTGCAGGGGTTACTTGTCAACACTTCCAGAAAAAGCATAAAAATAACTCCAAATGCTTTCTACATATGCCTAAATATTCTATTTTTTTCTTAGAAAAATCTCATTATCCGAATTCCGTTTGTGACTTTTGACTTATTCTTTGGCATTAAGTTAAAACACTTGACTAAAAAATAGAATGTAATTAAATAAAACGAATATTTAGATCTAGTCATTTCCCGTGAAAAATCTATACTAATGCATTTGTTGAAATATCTACCAGTGTTTCTGTGAAGTTTCAGAGTTTTTTTTGGTACATTCTTTTACTTACTGTGAGACTTAATCGTTCACTTCTTAAAAACAGTCAAGATTCTAAATGAATTAATTGTTTAAATACATTTTCACTGGAAAAAATCTGATCCAAAAGCGTAAAATTTCTTCCATTAGGAAACTTATTCAGATTGTGCTGACAACGTTCACAGAAAATAAAATATCCCCAAGTAAACAAATAAATACCTAGACAGGTCTGGTAAGTAATTCAAGAGAAACCGTCATGCAACTGAAGTCTCTTGACAGCATGCCATATCGGGGGTGATCAATTAAAAGAAATGAAAAGAAGGTTGATCAATGAATAAGTCATTTCTCTAGCCATTTGTTGGACAGTGATCACTAGAAAAGTGCGAATTAAAAAAACAAAAAACAAGACGCTGACGGATACAAACTAAGCGATCGAGTTAGCATAAATCTACATTCTAAATTTCCCCCCTCTAAAAGGGGAGTATTTGCAAAATGCAAAAAAAAAATGATGAATAAATGTTTTAATTTTAAGCTCTCTAGCCCATTGTTACAGCCTGTACGCGCACCACTAACAACCATCCAGCCAGCTAGCCAGAATCACTTAAAAACTGAAGAAACCTGTATTGAGAGTTTAGCTGACAGTCCTGGTTGATAAACCCTAAGGACTGTGCGAGTTTAAAATCACAAGTCATGGCGAAGAGATTCGTTGAAGAGACGGTTCCCTCAGTTTATTTCGCGTTGAAACGGGGAGATGGTTGCATTTATTTTCTAGGTCCCTTTGTACTACTCCTACTGCTACAGCTACCCGTATCCCCACTGTTGTGTCCCCCTAATTGCTGTGCCGTCAGTCTGGAAAACTGGAGACCGGAGATAACTGGGTCAGAAGAGCTGGGACTGCTGCAGAGACGGAAGAATCGTCAAGGGATCGATTGTCGCTTCTTCTCTTCACCCCTCCTCCGATATTATCCAGACACCCCTTCCCGTGATCCTTCACCATCTCATTTGCCCCGTGTGACAAAGAACTGAAGTAACGGCTGGAGCCCACGGTCGCCATTAGGTATTTTTTAAAGACCAAAAATTGGGACCGAACAGAATAGTATGAATGCGAAAAATAAATAATTGGTACTGAGTGAAAATTTACAAAAGATAACAATCACTTATTCTCCCAGGGAACCAGGGGCCCAGAACCCCTGCTTCGCTTCGGTGAAACAAAATTAAACTTGTATTGTGAATATCTAGATGGAAAAATTTTTTTAAATAAAAACTCAAATAATCCAAAGTAATCATGAATAAACCTTAAAAACAAAACAAAAAAAGTTATAATCGGTTTCCCATCCAACATAAATAAGATGTCTTGCGTCTTATTTATGACTTTTTTTATTTATTGGTTCAATCGAAACTTTCTTTGATTAATTTCTTTTATTCAACTCTTTTGTCAAATTTCATTTCAAAAAAGCTATGACTCAAACAGAAGTAAAAAAATGTCGTATTATATAAATGATTCTTCTTTTGATGTTTGAATTTTGTTTTCTCTTTCACGTATTCATTTTGAAAAATAAATTTTCCCATTTGAAACCCCTCTCTGCTTTGATTAATGTTACTGTCAATTCTATTGCTAATAAGTTTCGACTCAATTGTCAGTGAAAAATGCCGGCTCACATATTACTCTTCGGTTTTTGATGTTTTACAATCTGACTTCTTTTCCTTTTCTTTTTTTATTTTATTTATAAAACCAATTTGGACCCCACTCCGATCAAAATTCTTGACCTGTCCGTGGCTGCAGAGTCGGACGGTGCATCGGGGGGATCCATTGTCGTCTGCTTTTCTTCATCCTTCCACCACCAGCTTCGACCATTATTCAGACTTCCCTTCCCATCATCCTTCGCTATTTCGTCTGCCTCGTGCGACAAAGAACAAAAGTAGCGGGTCTGGCTTGCTCCCCAGGGGCCGTGGATGGAAGCCAAGTTGAGAAACAAAAGATAGGAATAAAAGAAAATAATATTCTTTTGGAAAGAAAAGACAAAAGGCTAATCATGATTATTCGGCAAAACATGATTATTTCAATGCCGTACAGCCGTACGACATGCAGTAAAAAAACATCACCAGACAACCTTGGTTGCTTGATCAGCCAGGAACGGGTTGTCTGATGTCTTTTGCCATAGCAGACTAAACTTGTCCGGTCTTGGGACCAAAATAAGAAGCTTCAGTACCGAAATAATCAAATAACTTAAAGTACAACATCAGACTAAGCTTGCAAGGAAAAAAAAAAAAGATCAAAATAAATATTTTCCATCTATTGTTCCTGAATATTTATATTTTATCATTTGTGTTTAGGGGATTATTAATGTTTGTAAATAACTTTCTTCTGTACTAAATTTACTTGATGAAAAATACGAAATGGTTGCCCTGCCAAAAAAAAAAAAAAAAAAAAATGACTCATCTTTGCTCAATATTGCAATATTATAAATTTCATACAAAGCAAATATTTTGAGGAAAACTCTATTGTACATAAGTCGGTGTTTGAGCATATGAAAAAATTCACTACGTTTATTTTCTGATTTTCAAAACAGTTAGGCCATCCCCACTTGAAAGTTTGGCGCTACCTAATCTTCCTGACCATAATTTACCCAACCCTGACGAAGAGAAGAAAGTCAATTCATTACCATATTTGATGGTACATTAGCACCCCTCTTATTTTAGAAGGGGATATCAAGTAAAAACCGCATTTCTCTGAATTCTTCTCGCTTATCACTCAGTCTTTTTTTCTAATCTGATCCTCAAATACTGGGTAATGTAGGTCTTGGCAACGTAAATTACTTTAACTCTTTGGGCCATTTTAGGACGAAAAAAGGGGCCTTATATGCCGTCGAATTGGGTAGCTTTCACACAGGCCAGATTAAGACCCTGGGGTTTGGGGTACTCTAGTTTCGGTTGGGGGGAACGCTCATACACATAACTCACTAAAAGATTATACATCAAAGTCCGTTTAATTCATGTAATTGGAACCGATATATTACACACACATAAAAAGGTGAAATAGGTTATACATCTGAGGTGAATACATGTAGACGTCTAAATACATGCTGTCAAAACTCCAAATAGATTTTCTAGGTAAGACAAATCTATTTTCGTAACCAATACTCTAATTACTGTAGACCCTAATTGCAAGCAGTAATTTTATCAATTCATCTAAGACAATTGGGGCGTTATAATGAAATGAATTCCAAGTCGTAATTATTAATTTATCTCTCATTAAAGAAACTAATTTTTTAATTATCATAAATTTGTATAGAGGTGCCCCGGAGTAATTGGTACTTTTTTACCCTTTTAGTCGAATTGTCAAAGGTTAGAGATAGCACCTGTCGAATCATACTAGTCCAGATGGTATGTGGAATAATGACAATAGTTCATTGCTGAAACTGGGACAAAACAAAGATGTTCTATGGAAGCACCGGTCCAAGTACCAAAACAACTAAGATAGGGATACTAGTCTGAAAAAATATAGAATGTGTTTATTTTGTCCATTCGAGAGGACTCTTTTGTAGCATAGAACTGCAATCACTCAGTTACAGTTCCAGTGGCAAGCAGGTTTTACTCTCTATCTCAGTCCTTTCATCTCTGCATATCTATCTATCCATCTATCTATCTATCTATCTATCTATCTATCTATCTATCTATCTATCTATCTATCTCAGTCTGTTCACATCTATCTATCTATCTATCTATCTCAGTTTGTTCACATCTATCTATCTATCTATCTATCTATCTATCTATCTATCTATCTATCTATCTATCTATCTATCTCAGTTTGTTCACATCTATCTATCTATCTATCTATCTATCTATCTCAGTTTGTTCACATCTATCTATCTATCTATCTATCTATCTATCTATCTATCTATCTATATCAGTTTGTTCACATCTATCTATCTATCTATCTATCTATCTATCTATCTCAGTCTGTTCACATCTATGTATGTATGTATGTATGTATGTATGTATGTATGTATGTATGTATGTATGTATGTATCTATCTATCTATCTATCTATCTATCTATCTATCTATCTGTGAAATGTATATATCCATTTATCTCTGCACAAAAGATCGACGTGGATCCAAAGGGGGACTAGGGTCAAAGATACTATGCAAAATAATCAAGCAACAAAAATGGAGATGGGCTAGACACTTAGCAAGAACTAATGAAAACAGATGGCGAAAAGGACTTATTGATTGGTGCCCATGGGACAGTAAACGCTGTCGGGAAAGACCAGACAAAATAAGGAGGGGGAAGAAAGAAGGGTTTGCCGGTGAAACATGGCGGAGCTCAGTGCATTCGCAGTTGTCATGGAAGGAGATGGGAAATGCCCTCGTCCAACATTGGCACGTAATGGCTACTGCTGATATTGATCTCGTATACATTTGTATCGATGGATAGATATTCAAATATACTCACGGAATTATAAATACATTATTTCTTTTAATGAGAAATAACATACTGAGTAAGAAACGGGATGTCGGGTCAAAAAGAGTTTCTAATAAAAATACGCATATATAATGATTCTGTCGGATTATACATAAATTTCTTTATAATATATACTCATAAGTATTTCTATTTCTAAGATATCTATCTATCTATCTATCAATCTATCTATCTATCGATCTATCTCAGTCTGTTCATATCTATCTATCGATTTGTCCATATGTATGTATGTATGTATGTATGTATCTATCTATCTATCTATCTATCTAAGGCTGTTAATACCTATCTAACCAAGTGTTAATATATATCTAAGCGTTAATATCTATCTATCTATCTATCTATCTATCTATCTATCTATCTATCTATCTATCTATCTATCTAAGGCTGTTAATACCTATCTAACCAAGTGTTAATATCTATCTATCTATCTATCTGTCTGTCTATTCATCTATGTGATCTCCCCCGCCCCCAACACATCAAGGCAATAAACATGAAGAGAAATGAAGAGAAAGCTAAAAATAATATCCTGATAAGATGAAATAATGTAATAACGATAAAAAAAAAAAGAGCAGGCAAATCTCTACTTCGTCTTCCATTCAGCTCGGCTTTCAATAAAATTACCTCATTTGACGGCGGTCAGGTGCAGGGGCGGGGGCGGGGGCGGGGGCGGCGAGGGTAGTGAGGGAGGAGAATCCCATTGTCAATCGACTTTTCCTCATCGGCCCTTTCAAGCCCGCCCCCCCACTGACCCCTCCCACATTATCGATCCTTTGAATGGCAAATTTTGGGCAGGTGCACGTTCTCTGTTACTGAATACATATCCAGGATTTGAGAGAACAAAAAACACCAACCTGTCTGTAATTCAATAAAAGAGGGAATCTAATAAGCAGAATAAGGCATGGAACTGTACATTTCAATTATATATATATATATATATATATATATATATATATATATGTGTGTGTGTGTGTGTGTGTGTGTGTATGTGTGTTTGTGTGTGTGTATATATACAAGTATGTACATATATACATATATATACACATATACATTCATATTCACATATATATTTATTTATACACACATATATACATATAGAAGCTGCTTTAACGTAGGGTTGCTCAGACCATTGAGCCACACACACATATATATATATATATATATATATATATATATATATATATATATATATATATATATATATATATAAGTGTGTGTGTGTATATATATTTACGTAGATATATGTTTATGTGTATATATATGTACACACATATATCTACATACTCACAGATATATATGCATATATGCACATATACATTCATATACACGTTTATGTATTTACACACACATATGAATAGATATACATAAATATCCATGTACATATATATATATATATATATATATATATATATATATATATATGTGTGTTTGTGTACATATACATAAATACATATATTAACACACACACACACACACACACACATACACATAAGCATAATATCTGTAAAAAATGCCAGTATTATTTACGTGTGAATAAATTATTAAGATACTTCTTCCTCTGTATTTATTGCCAAAAAGCGCTTACCCTGAAAGATATCAATTTTTCTGTCGATTTTCATTTCTATTCATGAAATATCAGATATACCTATATTTAGTGTAATTGTTTTCCTTGCTTCTAATATGACCTCGGTAGCATCAGTGGTAGTATTATTAGTAATACTATTGACGTAGATACGAACACAAAGGCACAGCAGAGCCCTGCTTCATCCTCTTCCTATCTTTCTGTTTGCTTTAGCGTGAAAGCAAATTGCAAACAAACGGAAAGTGATAAACTTTTTCCTATCATGATATATATATGTGTGTGTGTGTGTGTGTTCGTGCGCTCAAATGTGTGTATGTGTATTCATGAAGCTCAGTTTAATTCAGCACCGATCGATATGCAGCAGGAGAGAAAGGTGAGACGATTGCCTCAATCTTCCTTGGGAATTACTGCTCACTTTCTTCAAAAAATTAGCATATGGAGTCTTGGCTCTTACTAATGCTCGAGCATTAAACTAACAAACTCATATATACACACACATACATATATATATATATAGAGAGGTAGAGTGTGTGTGTGTGTGAGAGAGAGAGAGAGAGAGAGAAAGAAATATGAAAAGACTGAGATAGATAGAGATACATTGATTGATTGTACCTTGTCTTTGATAGATAGATATTTCGAAATGTCATCCGTAAATTACCTTGTCCCCCTTAGATAGATAGACATGTCATCTGTAAATTGTCTTGTCTTCCATAGATAGATAGATGGATAGATAGAAACGAACAGACTGAGATAGAAACACAGACAGATTCGAAGTGCATAGAAATGACTCCTTCCCTCACACACACGCCTTTCATTCTTCATCTTTAATACGCGGATCTCCAGACCCGATCGGTTTTCATTATCAAAATGAATTCCTATCAACCCCTTTTCCTTTTGAAGTTTTCCGTTCTGGAAGGCGACGGATGCCAGTTTATCTTCTTCCCGAATATTTCCTATCGCGAAAAACTTGGCCATCGAATCGGTTACCCCCTCCTTTTTTTCTTCCCCATAACTTTCGCATAAATTTTATCGACAACGTTTGACGGAATGATTTTTCATTACATTTCACCGTCTATCATCATTTATGCTAATCATCGCTATCATCTTTTTTTGTGTTTTTCTTTTTGGCCATTGTTTCTTAAAGGCCGGGTTTTTATTAACCCTGGGTCGAAGCCAAACTACAGAGTTTCCCCAAAAGAATTATTGCTCAATTTGTTCCAAAGAACAACTGGTCTGGTTGGCCACTCATTACAAAACGTCCAAGTGACCAACACGCTGTGTTGGGGGTGATCAATTGAAAAATTGTCGAAAAGGGGTGAGCATTAAATGAATCCTATTCTGGTTGGCCCCGTATACATTATCGGCTCTTTGAATGGCAAATTTGGGGCAGGTGTCCGTTCTCTGTTACTGAATAGATTTTGTTGGGCAGTGATCACTTAGGAAGTTCTTATTTTAAAAAAAAAAACAACAAAAAAACAAAAACAAAACAAAACAAAGTAGCATGAACGCTACCGGACAGAAATTGAGTGACAAATTTAGCAGAAACTCACATTGTAAATTGAACCTTCAACTAAAAAACATATTTCGAGGAGAATTTTCAGATAACAAAAAGAAACCCTTGTTTTTCTAATAAGAAGTAAATGTTTAATTCTCCAGCCCTCCAGCTCCACATACATACATAGCCAGCCAGCCAGCCAGTCAGCCAGGCAGACCCACTTAAAAACTGAAGAAATCTTTTTTGATGTGGACAGTTTTGGTTGATGGTTTCTACCGACAACACACAAGTCACAAAGATCTCTGTAATCACTAATATTGGTGCAGTGTTGTGGGAATGCGTGAGAACAGTATTCCGTCACTTTTGGGGGATGGGGAGCCGTGTTCCCTCACTAAACATACACTACTAAAATTCTCTACTCGAATAATTCACTGATAGAAAAAAATGGCCTGTGTAATCCCAAATACTCTTCCAATATGACCACAAATGTCTCTGAAATAAGTTAATTTTCAGAAATATTCTACGAAGAGGGGGTGAAGCCCTTTGCCCCCGAGAGGGGATTCTGTGTCTCATCACATAACCTTGGAGCATTACAACACTAGTCACTAAACTACACCTTCGCTGAACGCGGTGCACATCGTAGAGTCCACTTCTGCTGCTTTTGTTCCAAGTTTAAATTCGTACAGCAGGCAAGCACTATCAAACAACGTACATATGAATAGATGTGTAAAGACTTTCCGGTCGAGTAACTGGTGATCCAAGCACGAAGTCCTATTCTGAAAAAGTAGTAAGTTAAAAGGGACTACAACGAAAATATTGGCTCTCGAACTAAGAACCATACAACATGCCTAAGAGAGGATCATGCTTAACATCATGGGGAGATAAGTGAAGACAGTACAGTACATTAGTGAAAAACAGAATTCAGAAATATCATTCCATAAAGAAAGAAAAAAACTTAAATGGCAATGGACAGGCCATGTTGCAAGAAAGTCAGAAAAACTGATGGACTTCATGACTCAAAAAATTGATCCCCAGAGATCATATGCAAAATTGTGCCTGTCAAAAATCAGCACGGTTTGACGGTGTAGACAGATTCAGGAGATACTGGCGTTGAGGTGCCAGCACTAGAGATATCTGGCTAATCTTGGGGAGGATCTTTATCCAACGACAGCTGTTAGGGTAATGATGATGATGATGACACTGATTTTGGCTAAGGGCGATATGACTCACAAACAATGGCCTGCGAGTATAGTACACCAATCATTGCTTTACGTGCAAAATTGTTAGTCAATTTTGAATCATAAGATGGAGGATGATATAAAAAGCAGAAAACCTAGAATATTTAATCGAAATCTGATCCATTGTCATCATCATCATCATCTATGCTTTGAGTCGTGATGTCCATTCGTTGTTTGCCATTCTTGCAACATGACCAGCCCATTGCCATTTGGGTTTTCTATTTGGTTCCATGAAATCTCAGACTCCTGTTTTTTTCTCTAATGTATTTTGCTATCTTGTGATCTCTCCATGTGATGTTGAGCACGATTATTTCATGTGCACGTTGCATGCTTCTCAGATTGGGAGACAGTCTCTTGGTTAGGTTTCATGTTTCAACTCCATAGGTGACTATCTGGAGGATGGATTGGTTATATACCCTTCAATCTTGGGTGGGATTGGTTTGCTCTAACAGCAACACCCCCCAATAAATCTTTAGATTTGCTGGTCACAAAATGAAAGCACGAATCATAGCTTCCCTATTTTTGGACTTTTTATCCCTAATAAGAAGTTCGTGATGATAATATGCATAAGAAACTTCAGGTGATTACAGAGGATGTTTAAATTCTCCAAGCTTCGACACAGCCGAGAGGTGTGGGACCTTGAATTGTTATAGAACAATTCATTCAGTCCATGTAGGACCCATTTTTCTTGCTTGGAAAAACCATTCCTATTTCCTAGAGTCGACGTGATATGGTCGTTGTTGAACTAAGTCTCCAGTGTCCAAACCTACGTGTGTGGGTCGTTGGCCACAGCTGTCAATTAATCTTCATCATTAAGAACGGGTTCGGGCTTTCATCGAGATTTATTATAAGTATTCACATTTCGAGACATAAACATATTGAACCGAAGCTTAACAGATCCTTTATTGAATTTATCGATAACTTAAGTAGCATTATGTTCTAAAATGAAATCTAATTGAAAATTAGTCTTCTTGGATAAAAGCCACAATTATAACGAATTACATCTATTTTAATCGTCTCAGCAAAAAAAAAGAAAGATGCAATAATCTTTGTAAATAGTTCACTTTTAACATTATTCTCTGCGATATATATATATATATAAAAAGAAATTCCATATATAACAATTTAAATTACTTCACCGACACTTCTAGGATTTCTGTAACATTTTGCAAAACTTGTGATAGAATATTTCGCACCAACCAATAATACAGCAACAGTGATATTTATTATGATGCTCCTATGTCAAACTATGTTAATCTGAATATTAATAAATAACTAAATTCCACCACAGAGAGAGAGAGAGAGAGAGGGGGAGGGAGGGAGAGAGAGACGGAGAGAGAGAGACGTGGCAATCTTTCTGCTTTTGTAGAAATCAATACATCTGCACAGTTTCGCTTATTGAAGGATATTGATAAAAGAACATTACTTGGCAATACCCAACGAGCTGTCCGTATCCAGGTTTATAAAATTCAACTAAAATTGTCTCTTTATTCACTATTCCATAAATTACGATGACAATTAATATATATAATATCTTTATTGAAACAGAATTTAGATTAGTCAAATGTCATTTAACAAATCGGTCCTTGAAAGATCCCCAAAGTTGAGCAACGTTGAGCCTGATCGGTACCTAGATGGGTAACCGTTTTTTGCAATGATAGGTGTCGTAAGCTGGGGGTCATGTAGAGATTTCCCCACTCTCCAAGGTGTCATAGGCAACCGTGGCAGGGTAAGGCCCATCAACCTTTGTCTTACGAATATCTTATGTCTCGAGAATGGTTCACCCAACCAAGTCTGGAACGGCAGAGAGGACGGAAGATCTCGACTTCGATGGAGTGCGAGAAAAAACGAGAGTTCTAGGCATATGCCAGAATGCATTCGGAAAGGATAAGGACCTTACCCAGTATCATCCCATATTCAGACACAGTAGATAACCACTTTGTCATTCTAGGTGGAAATATATGGAACACGAAGAAGAAGAAGAAGAAGAAGAAGAAGAAGAATTAGTGTTCCGTGATAACAGATTCTTATAGATTAAAGACGTAACCTGGTATTACACGGGATTAATAGCCTTCTCAGCTTTTAAATGCATCTACTGCATAAGATTATAGATAATCTGCTATTTCTTCCATGAACTGTAACCATAATCCCAGGTGTCTCCTCCACCACTTATCAATGTCGGAAATAATCCACGCGGCCCTCATTAGGATCCCCATCCTACCACAAATTAATTTTTGTGCGTCCATCTCTTCTCCCTCAAAACCTAATAATCAGAGTAGGAGGCAACAACAGATTTAGGGGTGGGGCTTGGTTAAACCAATCGTATCTATCTAATCCTATTATCATTTTTTTTTACCACCAAAAGATTTTTCAGTTCAATTTTTATTCGAAAACAAAATAATTTTCTTGCTCCTGCCAATACTGTACGTTCTTACTTCGCATGAACCAAGCCCATGTTTATTATACACCTTTCTCAAACGACTGTACAGATTCTACTACATGATGTGGGTGGCCATAACTATCCCCCAGCTTATCTCATCCCCCTCTCATCAGATTCTAATTTCCAACCGCTGCTTATACCGACCCCTCGGCAATTGAGTACAGAAGGTTCACATGCGACTTTATATTTTCTTTTTCATTTTCCTGTCAAGATTTCTCTCCGATTTCAGTGAAATTGATATCAATCCATAACCCAGTCAGGAGTTTAGCCCCAAATCCTCCCCCATAATTATAGTGATGATGGCTTGAAGGTTAGAACCGAGTTACAGCCTAGAAAGGATTGTGGTAGGCGGTTTCCTTTTTGAGGGGCTACGTCAATAGCAAAGATCATGCAAGAAGATCCAGAGATTGTTGTGCGAAATGCTTACTGATGTTGAAAACGGCTTGTCAGTCACTGGCTCAGCTGAATTGCAATGGAGTTGGCTACCAGTGAAGTAATTCTTATTTCAGGCATGGCCAACTTTTTTAATCTAGCAGGCCTCATAAGACGTTTTTCATCTTTATCCGGGCCACGTATTCACTTCAAAATTGTGGATCGTATTACAGAGAGCGAACTTAATCTTTATTTTAGGCAAACGTGAAAATCCAATTATAATATCATTGATTTCTTGAGCCAAAACAATTGTGATTTTACGGTATCGACTTTCTGGAAAAAAATCATGAGATTCCAAGTAAATGCCCAGATTGACCGGGGACCACAAAACATGGTCAAATTTAGTGCACAGGCCTTGGGTTGCCCATGTGTATCTCATTTGAACTCAACAAAATTTGAATAACAACATTCAAGCATTGTAGTTGGTGTAACGATTTCCAAAAGTTCTTGTCTGTTTGTTGTAAAAAAAAGAATAAACAATAAGTGTTTAGTGGCTCTTGAGACACCCTGTATTTTACCGGAATCGTTATAAATTCTGGAAAATAATTGATAACTAGATGAAAAGCCACACCCGATGGAGTGGAGACTTCATGGCGACGTTTTCTTCGTTTTCTCTAATCGTCTATTCTTTATTTGTGAGGACGAGGAATTCTTTTTCTTTTTCTGAAGATAAGGAAAAAGGTTGGAAGTAGATCAAACAATGGGAAGAAGAAGAAGAAGAAGAAGGAGAAGAAGAAGAAGAAGAAGAAGAAGAAGAAGAAGAAGAAGAAGAAGAAGAAGAAGAAGAGGACAACGCCGCCGACGACGACGACGAAGAAGAAGAAGAAGAAGAAGAAGATGAGAAAGAGAAGTAGCAGCAACAGAAGGAGGGGTAATAGTAGTAGTAAAAGAAGAAGAAGAAGAAGAAGAAGAAGAAGAAGAAGAAGAAGAAGAAGAAAAGAAGAAGAAGAAGAAGAAGATGAGAAAGAGAAGTAGCAGCAACAGAAGGAGGGGTAATAGTAGTAGTAAAAGAAGAAGAAGAAGAAGAAGAAGAAGAAGAAGAAGAAGAAGAAGAAGAAAAGAAGAAGAAGAAGAAGAAGAAGATGAGAAAGAGAAGTAGCAGCAACAGAAGGAGGGGTAATAGTAGTAGTAAAAGAAGAAGAAGAAGAAGAAGAAGAAGAAGAAGAAGAAGTAGTAGTAGTAGTGGTAGTAGTAGTAGTAGTAGTAGTAGAACTAGTCGAAGGAAAATGACGAAGAAGAAACACAGCAGAAGAAAAAAGACAGTGGGGAAAAGAAGGAAACTTTACTTCAAGGTCATCAAGTATTGTACGGAAAGTGTCCGCCATTTAATTGTCTCTAACTTGGTACTTGTAAAGAGGGCGTCGCCTTGAAAATGCAAACATTATTCATGTTTCAATCATCAATTTTTCCATCAGGGATTCATTGGCTATTTGATGAAGAGGATGAGTTTTATTTTTGACATGCAGGGATACCTATCCATCTCCATTGTGATGTCAGGTCTTTTCTCATCGAAACTTATCCAGACATATAGATTGGACTGAGAGAGAATATTGAATAGTCACAACGGTCATAAGATTTCTTCTTATGGGGATACAATGAAAACAGTGTTTGTGCCACGAGACCCGATATACAAGAAGTATTACGAGCTGCTTCGAAGGGAGGAATAGTCACACAATTACAAGAGATAGATTGGTTGATGTTGGCAACTTAGTTTCTCGAAGATGTTCAGGATGGACGGCATACTCTAGCTAATGTATATATATATATATATATATATATATATATATATATATATATATATATATATATATATATA
>OY735236.1:40446565-40501565 GCA_963457665.1 Thysanoteuthis rhombus | reverse complement strand
GAATATATATATATATATATATATATATATATATATATATATATATATATATATATATGTATATATATATATATATATAAAATACTTGTTTAAAAGAAGGTATACTGCTTAAATACACAATATATATATATATATATATATATATATATATATATATATATATATATACATTGTTTAAATGAAGGATTACTGCCTGAATACACGATAATATTTATATGTGTATATTCTCGTGTAAAAGTTTCATGTATCAGTCGATGTCCCTATTTTTTTTGCCATAAATTTAGATTTATATACATATATCTCAAGTTGATCCTAGTTTTTCGCGGACTACAGATGAACATTTGTGAATCAAGGCATTTTCCTGAACCTCGATTTTACAATGGGAAAATTATTTTTTCAACGCCATTGGTGTATGCATCAAAATACACGTCCTACTGAATATTTCACTGAGAAATCATAAATAATGCCACGTCACTAGTATAAATACCAGTTGTTACATTCAATATCGACCTACATTATCTAGAAACAATTGGCCCTGAATTCAGATGAGTATTTCCTAGGAAATGTTTCATTTCTACTTGATCTGTTTGCTAGTCATGTAAACAGTTACGAGTCGCATTGCAGCTGGGCCAAAATTCATTAAGATTACATTGTTACTTAATCAATGTATCGCATTATCATTTTCTTATATAAACTAGACCGATATTCGTTTACCGGTACTCTGCTATGATCACCATATCTCTGAATGGGTACTTGTGGTAATTACGGTGTATCGGTAACTTAAGATCATGATAACACAAGTCTGCCTGCCATTTGCAGATGTAAACACAGCTATGAATAGCAACACAGCTTAGCTGAAATGTATTAACGAAAGATCATTACTATGAGT
Organism: Thysanoteuthis rhombus; assembly: GCA_963457665.1. Lineage (NCBI taxonomy): Eukaryota > Metazoa > Mollusca > Cephalopoda > Oegopsida > Thysanoteuthidae > Thysanoteuthis > Thysanoteuthis major. Next base: position 40,500,676 of record OY735236.1, on the reverse strand, counting down.
ATCATGATATCAATATTTTTTTAATAGAATGCTAATGATCTATTTTTTTCATTAACGCGTTATTTTTGTTTCAAGGCTAAAACAGAATTTTGATTCCTCCCAGTCGTCTTGCAAGATTCAATTGAACATACATCTGTGGATAATTTCTCTCAGCTCCATTGATCAGTGAAACTGTATGAGAGTTAAATGTCTGATTTCTTTTTTTGTTAATGAAACACCAATCGCTTACAATCTCAGTTTAAGCAATCAAAATGTAGACGAAAGAGAAAAGAGGAAAATGGAATAATCCGGTACGGAAATCTGAAAAATTTATAGGAGTTACACGGCCTTATATTTTGTTATTAGGACGTGTTTTGATGAGTAGGAACATCTGTTTAATTATAGTGATTCATTGCTTTTGTTTTTAATTAATTTAGAGACAATTTGGGCTTTTGTTTATTGATATGGTATTTGGGATGGTTGTGTGAAATTTAGCTCCTTCAAAGTAGTATCTATGTAGTAGTCGCTCCCATAAATTTAACCGAAAAAATAGTCTAAAAAATTCGACTTTCAAACGAGTATATACAGCATATATAATAATATACCAGTAAACATGACAGGGTTATAAGGTTTCGATCCTACCTCGTGGTACTGGATGGGATAATGGATAGTCAATAGCCACATTGAAGAATTTTAATACAACGAAACAGCTGTCTGTGGATGATACAATATATATATATATATATATATATATATATATATATATATATATATATATATATATATATATATGTGTGTGTGTGTGTGTGTGTAAATCAGCACCATGGAGCCAAAGGATATTTCATTAGTTTATTCTTAATAGTTGAAGTATCCTAATTTTTCGTTTTTTTTTTAAATTTGAACTAAACTCGAGCTTGTTTTAAGGGGTGAGCAGACACGAAGTCCACCTTTTTTCTATGACGTAATCTTCATTGTTATGTCATAATAAGAAGGTAAATCAACCAATGAGATCAATGCGTAAACAAACAAAAAATAAATTTGCATATTTGTCTTTTATATGTTTACACACACACACACGCACACAAGCACACACACACACACGCACCCACACACACGTACGCATACTTGCATTTTCGAACCGGACCGGTCATCAATCAGGTCAAAATATAAAATGGCACATTTCCAGGCATACTTGTAAAATCCCATTAACCGAACCGGCAAGACTAATAACAAGGGAACAAAACGGAACCATTGGCTCTCTTTGTGAACGTCCGCCAATTCATTTCGGAAAGCAATTCGCGCTGTGAGCAAACATCTCTTTGACCAGTGATTGGTTTCATGTTCTGTGACGATTCATAGTATTGAGGCGTCAGAGGGAGAAGAAAAAAACGGAAGTGACGGACCGTAAAGAATATAGCAGAGACAGGGAGAGGAAGAAAATGACCAACCAAAGTTCAAATGGTATTGTTTATTGGTGGAGGGGAGGTGAAAAATGGGGGAGGGGAAGAAAAAAAAACAAACGAATGAAGACAAAGGAACTGGAACCAAAATGCATGCGAATGAATTGGCTGGTTGGGGATGGGACGGGTACATATGTCCATTATCTATCTATCTTCTTTATCTCAGTCTGTTCTTCACTCTCCCTCTCTTTATTCCAGTCCGTTCTCATCTATCTCTCCATCTCAGTCACTTCTTCTCTCCCCCTCTCTATTTTAGTCTGTTCTCATCTATCTATCTACCTATCTATCTATTTATCTCAGTCTGTTCTTTCCTCTCCCTCTCTCTATTTCAGTCTGTTCTCATCCATCTATCTGTCTACCTCAGTTATTTATTTTCTCCCCCTCTCTTCATTTTAGTCTGTTCTTATCCATCGCAGTCTATTCTTCTCTCCCCCTCTCTCTATTTCAGTCTGTTCTCATCTATCTATCTATCTATCTATCTATCTATCTATCTATCTATCTATCTCGGTCTAATCATATCTATCTATTTATCGATCTCAATACATATTCATCTATCTAAATGATATAAATGATATTGTTTCTCGGTAGTGGAAGAGGAAGCTGGTTTGGGAGAAAAAAAAAACTATTGAAGACTAAGACAAAGGAACAAGAATAAAAAACGGATGAGATGAAGCTAGTTGTTGTTGTTGTTGGTAGTATGTGGACGTGGGTATTCAATAGCTGGAATATTAAACCACTTTCTATTATTTGCAAAAATCGCAGCGGCTCTGTTTGTTAAGTTATTTGTTGGTTTCTGGGTACTGTCTTTGGACGAGGTACAAGTTTCTCCCGCTATCCGAAAAATGGAGCCTTCCAATAGACAAACACATCAAAAACAAACTTTCATTAGCCGAAATGGTGTAAAGTGAAGAAGTAATCACCATTACTTGATATGGGGGAAGAAGTTTTTTTTTCATTATTCCTAGACCACCCCAAATACTTATGCTGGTATTTTATGTTGTCTCGTCAGAAGCTGAGGCTGTTGTAGGTGCAGCAGTCTAAGATGTAGGGGAGAGGGAGAGAGAGAGAGAGAGAGAGAGAGAGAGAGAGAGAGGGGGGGGAGAAGCGGGTGCGCACTGCTTCTAAAACAGCTCACCGTACACTATTTTCGATTTTCGCCTTTTTTTATAATCATCGCATATATCTTATGATTATCAATACTAATCAGCTGTACTTTTTGTTCTCGATGTTATGATGGGAGATGTAAATATTGAGACTCTGGCAATTTTGCGGCAGTCTTTCAAACTGGGCCCCAAAGCCACTGAAGCCGCTCAGAGAATTCAGGAAGCGAACAGAAATGAAACAGTATCTTGCCCTACTGCCCTGAGCTGGTATAAGCATTTTAAGAGTGATGGCTTGTCCCGTGAAAGAAAGCCCAGGGGTAGACAGCTATCGATTACAATGGTTTAAAACGAAAGGAGAAACCGACCACCGGTACTCGAAAACATATATATATATATATATATATATATATATATATATTATAAACCCAGATAGTCTCTCGATGCGTACACGAAATAAGCTTTGGGCTACAGGTCTGTGAAAAAAGAATACGTAAATACTTTTGATACATCCTGATAGTTTTGTTTTTTGATGATGGGTGGTACAATTACGGAGTGCGATATCTGTTGGGATGGTAATGCTGATGTTACTGATGGTATGAAGAGAAAATCAGGCGGTGGTGTGTAGTTCTAAATGCCATTAGGTTTTCTCGGCTGTGGCAGTAGGATTGGAACCTTGCCAGGCACTTACACCAATCTTGGCTAGGAGAGACATTCAATGAGATAATCACATTTGGGAAAGGAAAAAGAGAGTGTAAATTTTGCAAGTGGAAGATAGAAAGTGGTTAGACGAGGACGTAGTCCACGAGGACAATACTGACTGTTTTCTAATGTTCTAACATGAAATTAAGGTTTGGCCAAGGATTTGTCCTGTGGCCACAAAGAAAAAGAATATACAACCTTCATTTTAGAGCGGGTGTCAGTCGTCTTGAGACAGCACCCCCCCATTGCTGTATAAAAAGGAGGTCTTGCCTGGCCCTTACACTTTCGTGATACTTCTCATGGGAATTGGGCAATTTTTTTTTCATTCCCACATCCACGCGAGTGGGTTTTCACTTTCCACTCGACCTTGCAGAACATTCAGCGCTTGTGTGGAGGCGAATGAATACATGCATCTCCCATATCCAAATAATTTGCTCAGTTCCCAGTGTATCACTGTTCCTACTCTATCATGCCTATTCTGAAAGATCCCTTTTGGGTTAAGGGGCTATTCGATGAGACCCAAATCGATACCAAGACAACTTGATGCAATATTAAAAGAATGGTATTTAATGGAAGAATAATGAATAGACATTACTTTAAAAGTGAAATTAATTTACTTATAACTGTAAGCTATTCCTCGTAAATATTCCGCAGACGTACTTTATTCAACTCACAGCCTGTCGCCAGGTTCTCCCATACTGCATACCGAAAAGCAGACCAGCTTGTTCATAAATAAACACACATATCTTTCATATATAGATGATTTTTGTATCATTGGAGAGAGGAAAGAATGTCGAAAAATATGCGATAGACTTTATGTGAATAAAATGTACAGGACCGGAAATATAAACATTTTAGAATTTTGTTTACGCTGCAAAACAGCGTTTACATATAAATTTGTTGTACGGTTTTCGTGTGAGACATATTTTCGAACACACACATGTATACATCACCGTATATATAGTTTACATGAATCATTTTTATAATTGAAATTTTCTCCATCTTTTCTCTTCAATGTTACCTCATTGTGTTTTTTTTGAGTTTTTTTATGATAACATCAATAGTTCATAAGTTTTTAAAAAAAATTATTAATCTATTTATTTTTAATTTATTAACGAACATGTCGTGGAATTGTTTTTTGCATCGACTCGGCCGTATCAAATGGTCCTCCTCATCCGCCGTTTGAGCGAACTTGGTAGATTCACTTATGGAGTGGCTAGCAATCTTGTCTATTTCTGCACAAAAGCAGTGGCAATAGGATTGGAATCCGGCCAGGACCTTACACTGATCTTGGCCAGGAGAGACATGGCATGAGATAATCACATTTGGGAAGGAAAAAGAGGGTGTTAATTTGACAGGTGGAAGGTCGAAAAAGGAAAAATGGGCGCAGAATACATCAATAACGATACTGACTGTTTAATAAAGTTCTAACATTAAGTGTTTCCATACATTTTTTCGTTGTTTTCATCCATATTATAAAAAAAAAACGTATCGATCGATATTTGCTGCAGCCTTCCTAGTGTTCCCTGAAATTATGGGAAGTATTTTTTTTCATCCCGTATCTTTTTCCGTGTTATTGTCTTCGTTTTTGAAATACAATGTTTAGGTTCATATATTCTTCGGCCTTCTTTTCTCAAATTATGAGTAGAATAGCTTTCGTTAGTTCATAGATACTTTGGATTACTGTTTGGATATTTTGTTTTTTAAAAACAGAACGTTTCGGCTGATGCATCCTTCGGCCTCCCAGGATGGTCTGAATATCAGAGAAAGCATTTTTAAATACAAGTGGTGGTAAAATACGGGAAGCAACAAGAAGTAAAGGGAATGTAATTAATAAAAAAACAAATATTTTTCGACAGAAGATTGTGGTGAATAATCAAAGAATTTAGGGTTAGGTGAGAAGGTAAGGTCAAGCGTCCATCTTTTAAGAAAAAAACTATCCATGGAGTATATACGGCCGGTGACAAAGTCCACTGCTTAGAGTGTACTCAATTAGCTGCTGAGTGCACAGGAACATTTGTCAAACGAAGAGTTTTCACACTCTTCGCTCATACTCCTGCCCTGTGTGTGTGAAGCAGGCAGATTAATTTAGGATTAAGGTTAGGGTCATTTATCGATCTGAGCAATTGTTACTGGTAATAAATGATATTTTTGTTTCACTTCTCGCCGCCGCTTCGTGTTGCCTCCCGTTGGTTCTCGTATCTTACGTTTTCAGTACTCATTATGTTATTAAGAAATGAAACTCTTATTTGGAATGATCTCCTGCTGTGATTACGCAGCGGATGTATCATTTGGCCAAGACAACGTGAATAGAATAACCAATGAAAGAAAATGGGTCTGCTGCCGGAATCGAACCTGCGACCGATAGGGTAGCTGCTTCAACGTAGCGTTGCTCTTACCATTGGTTATTTGAGCATTGGTATTACCGGCGGCTGTTTATAATCAATTCTTATTATGTAGATAAGTATTTATCATGCAGTATTATCTTCTTCTTTTAGTATTGGTTGGGGTTTCGCCTGTCAAGTGACAACAGGAGCCTCGACCATTTAGTATTTTCTCAGATGCATAGCCCAGAAGAACCGACTTTTGCAGGGTGCCCAAGTCGCATTTGACTTCCAATCCGTTTAAAAAGGTCTTCAACCTCATAAGAATGGGACCAAGAGCCAATAAAACCACTAACCTTACTTTTCGCCAGTCTAACCTTCATTTCAGATTATTCATCAATCTTATTCCCTTTTCATTGCTATGTTCAGATTAGCTGGAATTGCAACACTATCTAATAAGAATTCTGTTTTGCTAAGGTACAAGCTGACAATGTCTGGTTGACGAAGCTGAAACATTCGAGCTGTTTGAAGATCGTTGTGCCAAAATATTTCTGTTTGAATAGTTCTTACTTGACTCGGACTGGAATATGTTCGTGCCTGTTTCCAACTACAGAGTAGTTAAATGTAAATGTTGGGCAAGCCTATCGTGTCGTCACCCGTATTATTTCCGTGTAAGCAACTTACAATCAATGATAAGGTGGGTTACGTTCTCAGATTATTCTCCACAAAACTGGTGGTCAAGTCTGTTGGTTCTTTATACCCGATTAAATTGATTTTAAGTGCTTGATATTGTGTAGCCAATTGAAAGATGTTCTGAACCCTTTTTCAAGTCCCCTTTTCGCAACCATATCCCCTCTCTTACTGGACTTGTAATTTCCTAGCCAGTAGAGCATCTTTTCCTCTCTTGTTTCTCCCTTCTCAATAATTTCTTTCCCCTGATATAATCTCTATCAATTCCCGTGTCAACTGCTTCGTAAGGTAACAACTCTTCTGCACCGGTCGATACGTGATGTGCAAGATTTTTACACTTACCTTCCGCGTAATCTTTGATAATTATCAAACTTTTCACCTAAAGATCTTTTATGTATCTAGTAGTGGAGTCTGTACTCTCATGACCCGAGAACTACCCATCCCAGACAAAAAAAATAAACTATGATAGAATTCAGCTCGTCTCAATCGACTCACAATTTTAAGTCGAATTGAAAACAAAACTGATTTTTTTTTGTCGTGTTTGTGTTTTTTCGTGTCTGAGAACTATCCAGCTAGAAGCTTTTAATAGCAGCCAGAGTTTCAAAAAGGCAATGGTGAGGGTCCGGAGGCACCCCCTCTTTTTCATGTAAAGTCTGCTGACACTAAACGGGGTGTAGTGGACCATACATTGTCATAAGCTTGTGCATTCTCTAATCTATCTCATCAAACTCAGACTGAGTCCAATTCACAATGGCTGCCCTGTATATTATGTCAGCTACAACCTCAATATTAATGGCACGAATTAGTTTTTTCGAATTCATTTTTAATTTCAAAACAAGCCTTATCCTGTTGACGTACGGATTTCTAACTCTATCTTCCATCTCACTTCACGGTGTATAAGTAAGTCAATATGTCAGCTAGTTCATAGGACCCCAAGACCCCAAGATACCCACTATCATAAAGTTCCAACATAAACTCTTCTGTTGATAGATTACTCCACGACAATGGGCTTGTTTATTATCATTATTTACCGCTGGAGGTTGAGTGACAGCAAGTTCCCTCAAGTCTCCAGCCCTCCTCTCTACACTCTCATAGTCCGCAGCAGTTCTGTGGTTTACAATTTCACACCAGTTGCTCGGTGGTTATCGCTGAAGGCTATAACCGTAAGTTTCCTCAGGTCTTCAACCCTCCTCTCATCTCATCACCTCCACTACCATTTGGGTGCTTTTTTTCCTCCTCTCCTGTTAGGCCACTGCTAACAGCTGGGGTCGTAAATCTTATATTTCTATCATTTTCCTCAGTATTCGTGCAGTTCCTAGCAGTGCTGTGGTCTGCACTGTCTCAATCCTTCCTCTTATCCCGAGTTCCTCCAATCTCACCATCAGTGTCTTCGGTACAGGTCTGAGTGCACCTATTATTACTGGTACGACCCTATTATTATTATTATTATCATTATTATTATTATTATTATTATAATTATTATTATTATTATTATTATTATTATTATTATTATTATTATTATTATTATTATTGTCTATTTTTGGAGGTTTGTGTTGGTTCCCTGATGCAAAGGGTAAAAGCGACATCCTAGTCAGTCACGGAAATGAAAGTCGGTACGGGAAGCCATTTTGTTTTGGCAAACATGAAGTATGTTTGAACAATGATTGATATCAAATGTGATCCGACGTTTCAAAACGAGGCCAGTGAGTTCAGCAGGAAAGAGAAGAGGCGACAAAAGAACTTGACTCAGATAACGGGCGGATAGGATCTTATTGATGACAACGGTTCAGGGCAATGGCGATGTCACCAGTGCAAAGAGGGTGAATGGGAAGGTATCAATAATGGAGGAGAGGAAGGGGGATAACTTTGTCTGCTTTCGTAATTTGATTCAGGAAAGGACAGTACACATCATCATCATCAGCAGCATCAGTAGTGGTATTACTTTTTGAGTACAAAGGGAAGTACAGACACGAGTCGTAGTAGTCGTAATGAATCTTCAGGATCTACTAATTATTGCGTTAATTGAATTTTCACACCCCTAGTTAATGTTGGCTGGTACAGCGGATCAAGAATAATGTGGTGGTGGGGAGATCGTATTGATGACAATGGTTAGAGCAATGATTGTGTCACCAGTGCGAAGGGGTAGGGGTTTAAAGTGGTTGTGGCGCGGGGATAAATGGAAGTGGCATCGGGTTGATGAAGTGAGAGGTAGGGAGAAAAAAGAAGCAGAAGAAGTTAGGGCGAGGTGAACGTGAACAAGAAAGAAGAAGAAGAAGAAGAAGAAGAAGAAGAAGAAGAAGAAGAAGAAGAAGAAGAAGAAGAAGAAGAAGAAGAATTATGAGCGAAAATAGGCTCTTCCATTTTTTGCTGATAGATAATCTATCCTCCACACCATTTGAAATAACAGACTTTTTCACTGAAACAAGTTCAGTAGTTTCTTTCCTAAAAAATCATGAGGATTAAATACCAAATAAATACTGGATATAAATTGAATAGATGGAGCGAAAGTCATACTAAATAAAAAAATCTGATAACTTGTTTAGAAAAAATTAACTTTTTTGCTTTGCGTGGAAACTGTGTCTGGCAAGATTCGAACTTATAACCCCTCTTATGCTTTGGATAAACAAATATCACTTAGCCACAATAGCTTATCATCAATCTCCTATGATGTCTAGCGATTATAAGATTTTTATCGCAACGGAAGATACAACGAGGGTGTGACGTAGGTCCACAGGAACAAATGCAGGATAATACTCGTATATCATTATCATTGTCAATATCATTTAGATCTAAAATTATGCTCTGAATATAATTGGTTGAGTGAGGGTCGCCATTTTGGTGTAATTTTTCGATTCTTAAAGACATTTTCAAATTCGAAAAGATAAAAGTTTTTGTTGGTAACGCTGGACTTTGAAACATGAAAAACATTCTTTAAATATAAATATTGTCAATACTAGACTCCAAAATAAATAAAAAAGAAAAGAAGAAGCTAAACAAAACCAAATAAAAACCCATCTAAATTGGCCACCCTGGGTGGTGTACATTACAAATTGGAAAATATAATAAGAGACTAATGTAGAGATGCATGAACGAAGGAAGGAAATAGAAAGAAGAAAGCAATTATAGATTATCTGCATTTCAATATAAAATCATTCTCTGAACATTACACGACCCTGCCTTGAATTTCGAAGATGCTTTGGACATTGGAAGAGACAATGAAAACGTGACGTTCCTTAAAAGAAACGAACAAAGACCAAGAAGAAAAACATTATAGATTATCGGATTTTTTTTTTTAGTTCCCAGAGATGTATAGAGTGAGGCAAGAGTGATTGGCAAGTCGATAACAGAATAATGAGTAAACATTTATTATTATAACACAACAACAGTGAATTGTCAAAGTTAACAAAATCACATTAACTCATTATGTATATAACCAGCTCTCCATATAAGAAAATATTGAAAATGAATTTAAAAAAAGATGAGAACAAGTCTGGTTACTCATTCAATAGAGACCGTCACGTGAACAAAGTATTCTGGCAACATGATCAATCGGGATGATCAATGAATAAGTTATCTCTGCAAAACAAAAAGCGAAGGAGTAACTGAGACCGAATTTTGGAAAAACAAAAAACAAAATAAGCAAAAAAAAAAACCCAAAAAACAAAAACAACCCCCTACCCCCCCCCAAAAAAAAACAAAGAACTAATTTAGCATAATCTTACTATGTAAATTGAACATCTTGCTAAAGAACCTTTTGAGTTTGGGTCTTTCGAAAAACTCAAAAAAACTCTTTTTCTCTAAACGAAAACCAGAGTTTGACAATTGAGATTAGAGAAAAAAACTAGTCAAAAATTAAGACGGGTCTGGTTAGTCAATCAGTAAAGACTGTCTTGAGAACAAAGTCTTTTGGCAGCATGCTGTATTGGGGGTTAGAAGGGGTGATCAATATCACCTTCCGTTAGATCACTATAGATTCCAGATTTTCAAAAATCAAGTGTGAATCAGCCGGCCACAATTAGGAGACCAATTTTGCATAAACATGCATTGTAAATTGAACCCCCACTAAAGACCTATTTATTTGGTTTTCCAAAAAATAAGAGCGTTTCTTTTCTAGACATTATGAGGAGTAAATGTTTAATTTTTAGTCCTTCTAGCTCCATTGGTGTGGCCATGGGTGGCCAATTAAGACGTTTTTTGTTTTCTTTTGTTCTTTCGAATTCGTGAGTCCAGTGTTGATATTATTGTTCATTTTGTGTTTCAAAGTCAAGTTTTGCTGATTGAGATGTTTTCCTTTAAAATTTCCGACTTTGAAAATCGAAAAATTGAAAAAAAAAAAAGAATCACATTCACATTGGTAACCAAAGCGTGACCTGTGCACACATCGCATAGGTATATAGAAAGATAGACTCACCTAAAAACTGAAGAAACCTACGTTGACTTTATTGGCAGTTTTGGTTGACGGTTACAGAAAAAAACTTGAACAATGACTGAATAGGTTCAAAATGTCGACTATTTGATTCGATGCATTAACGACTCGTTTTGTGAGAAAGCAGCACACCTTTCTCTCTCAAAAGCCCCAAGGAAGGGTTATCAGAAATAAAAAAGAAATCCAATTTTCTTCTATTGTATGAAGATGTTTTGTATTGTGTAATATTAGAAACGTCTCTATCATTTCTATCAGACCCTTTACATATAGTTTTATTGCAAAATGTTCTCGATTATCAAATCTGAGACGTTGAATCTTTTGAAATACACAAAGGCGTACGTCTTTTTTAACAACACAGATCGGTGCCATTGAAGTCACACATCATTTATTACGCAGAAAAAGCCGTTTATTATAATCACCAATAATATTATCAAACGATTATTGCTATCCAAACCAGTTGGTCCTAAACCCTTTATCTAAAATGAATTGAAAATTATATAAATATATCTATGTTAATCATATCAAGTTTTTAGAGGCGTTCTCGCTTCTTTATAAGTGGCTCTGTCCGTTAGTTGGTCGGTCCCCTTATTGCTGTTTTAAGTAAGATTCATTTGAAACTCGGTAGAAAGGTGTCCTTTGATAAGATACTTCTTACCTAGAAAGATCTTCTACCCAGGGTCACTTGATCTAGAAATAATTGCGCTCAAACTTTATGTTTTAAAATTGATATCTTCTGCTGTTTTTATTCAGATTTACTTGAAACTTCATACAAAAGTGTTTATTGATAACATGCTTCTTTCCTGAAATTATCTTTGACTCCAGGTCACGTAAACTAGCAATAATGGTGCTAACACTTTATAGTTGATACCTCATTGAATTTTTAGTTCTTGCTATGATGCTGAGTTGTTTATAACAATGAATTTAATGACCAGCCGGTTATTGTTATCTGAAAGGCCTTGTTCCGAAACTATCACAATAAGCGGCTTTTCCTATCTTTATTGGAAAGAGTACTTACAAACGAAATCGGAATATCGTAAGGCATTCTTAAAAAAAAAAAAAAAATAAACCGTTGACATCAAAAACATTAATCATTATGATTATATCAGTAATTTTCAGTTTTATTCTGTATCAACTAATTTTTTAAAATTTTTTATCTCGTGCAGTTGATGATAAACTGAAAATAGCGCTGACTGCGATAGAGATGTGAAGGGTCCCTATTACTCATCTCTCGAACGACAAGGCTAAACCCATTGTTTTTCCTGGGAGCTGAGTCGTCCCTTCCCCCCGAACTCTTATTCGCTGGGAGGCAGCGATGGGTTGCGAAAGAGGGAGGCCAGCACATCCAGTCGGTGGTGTCATAGCGACTTGCTTCTCCCATACCGGCCACCCACCATCCACTAATCGTTTTCCCAAGGCTGACATGCTAATCACGAAATTCCAACCTCGGTCAGGACGGGCGATAGAAAATGTCTCCATCTCTGGTGTTGTCTAGCGGCGCTTAGACAGGCGCATGCGTAATGATGACGTCATTCATTTAGTTAGCGATGACTGTCCCAACTTCGGAAATGCCTCGATGTTATCGGAGGTTTTATAAGTAACCAGTGGTATGATAGCCGTAAGTTGGGTTGAAGAGACAACAACACGTAGTTTTTGTTTGAAATAAACCAATGATTAGGGAACGAACTTAGTCTGTAGGTCCCATGTCTAGTTTTGGGGAGGGTCGTTAACATTCAAAGAGTTTTCGGAAGATTATACTTCGTTTCGATCGATCCATTCTACGACCTTCTTCAGGCGTACTAATAGTATCCGCGTGCGTTGTTTATACCAAAACATCTGCAAGTTGAATCCGATATAAATCTTCTTCTCTCTGCATGTAGATAGTAAAAACTGACGAAGGCTGCAGAATGGATAAGCCGAAATGTTGTATGAACAATATAAATAACAAGAAGAATGAGTTCAATTGTCCGGAAAACTCCTTGAATGACTCTTCTCAAAATTATAGACAACTCGCCATCACAGTCAGTAATTAAACAACCGTAGCGTCAAATTTTGAAAGACATGTAAAATAAAATTCATAGAAGAGTAAATATGGTCGGAATAAATTCTATTTATGACATCACTAGTGTTTTCAACTGAAAAACATCAAAGATGTTATTAATAAACCCATCAAAATAAAATTCAAAAAGCCATTTTTTTCCATTAACAAAGACTAAAAACATATTTAGAAATGGTTCAGTGGAGTACTGCTGCCAATTTCCAAGTCAGCAGACAAAACGGTATGAGCAGGAGAGCTTGAAAACATAAACATACAAGTACATAGACAAACACACTAACAAACACATGCACCTATCAATAGTTGTAGTACCCTTTGTCATCTTTGATGGCTACGGTCGTTCAATATCAAACCAACTATGTCGATAAATGAAAATTCGAAGAAATTATTAAAAAGAGATAGGAATATAGTTGAGTAGCGTGCTAGTCACGAGAGCTCCTTAACGATAGCCTTGAGCCAGAATCAGAAATCTCGCAAGCCAGAGTCACCCACCACTTACCCGAATGTCATCGATTCTCGTAATTCATTTTCCAGCCTCATAAAAAATTAAGGGGCTTATTACTCAACCCATAATTCACTCAGTGTAAAATGACTCATATTGGTTGGCAGCTCACCCTGAACGGTAGCTTAAGTTATATCAACTTGGCTAGTGATTTTAGCGACAGTTCAATACCAGAAGGGATATGGACGACTATCTAAACCAGTCATTCTCAACGGGGTCCAATTACCTCCCTCAGAGTCCCTGGCACATTCGAAGGGGGCCATAGACTAAAATATTCATAAATCAATTTATGACTATCTGTCCGTGTTGTATCCTCATTTGGCTGGGAGACCAAGAACCCGAGGAGAGCTCTGAAGGGGACTTGAAAAAGATTGTTGATGGATTGTCTAGAGACCAGGGTTCTTCAAGCTAGGTTGATTGCGACCCTTTTTCAATTCCATGTAGTGACCCCGCGACCCCCTAACATATATCATGTACAAATACAAGGTACTGGCTCTGTCTTCTTGGATAAACTAACCAGAAGGCTACTTTAAGTGTTGGGATTTAATTGTTGAAGTGAAAATCGAACATGCCTATAAAAACCTATTTAGAAGGATTAAAAAGTCCTAGAATGTTTTTCTTGATATGATAAGGAGATAATGCTAAAATTCAGCCCTCTAGCTCCATCCTGTGCACGTGATACATACATAGCCAACCAGTCGGAATCCTCTAGAAGCTGATGAAATCTATGTTAAAGTTTTGGTTGACAGTCTCTAAAATCCTTATGTATAATCTATTACAAAACATGCTTTAACGATGGATGGCTGCGCAAGTACAATATATATATATATATATATATATATATATATATATATATATATAGTAGAATGTAGATTTGCTACACAAACTAGCTCATGTTTCTGCCTTCTGGCCTCATCAGGCGATTATATGTATGTGTCGAGCACTCTATGAAATAAATCCATCACATTTCAGAAGTGGCTTTATATTATTGATATAATATTATATAATGTTATACTGCTAGCCTGATTTGTACCACATATACAGTGTATATATATATATATATACACACACATATATATATATATATATATATATATATATATATATATATATATATATATATATATATATATATATATATATAGGAATAACTTGAATAGTGTGGTTTCGACGGATGGGTTTGATTTAGTGCGGTCAATACACTGCCGTACAAATGAATGTAACAAAGCTCCAGCTGAAAAACTACATTGAATTATGATAAAACCTTAAACAGTGCAGATTTGGACAACAAAAAACGTTTTGAAACAAATTAACCGCACTAATCAATACACACTCCTATTTGTAATGCCGATTCAATGAAATTGCCCAATTGGCAAATTTTCAACTTTTTTTTCCGCAAAAAATAAAAAAGTAGTTTTAATTTGATCAAAACAAAGGGATAAAACAACTACTTTTTTTTACAATCGAATGTTTATGAAATCAAACATTTTTACAAAAAATAAATATAAGTAGATTCAACTAGTTTTTTCAAAGAATAAATAAATACGTAATTTTAATTTGATCAAAAGTTTATTTGATCAAAACAAGGATCTAAGCAATTATTTTTTTACGATCAAAAGTTTATGTAATCAAAATGAAATCAAACGTTTTTTACCAAACATAAATTTCGCCGAATACACACACACACACACACACACACACACAAACACACACACATATATATATATATATATATATATATATATATATATATATATATATATATATATATATATGTAAATACTTACATGCATACATATGACAAAGTATAGGAGAAACAGGGGAAAAGGCACTTTGAATGATTACAAAAATTGCATTGACAGATATTGGGAAATGAGTGACTGAAGTGACACAGAAAATCTATTGAAAAAGTTTTTTAATGTTTAAAGCTGTGAAGCTTTCTAGACTACGCACACACACACACACACACATATATACACACACACACACACACACACACATATATATATATACATGTATATATATATATATATATATATACATATATATATATATATATATATATATATATATATATATATATATATATATATATATATATATATATATGCATGTATGTGTATAACAGGATACTGCTCTGTTACTTCATGGTAGAGAGTTAAAGCTTGAGTTGACTCTGGAAATAATTCTCGGTTCTACTTTAACGGGCCAGAGAATAAATACTCGAGAACATCTTAACGAAAAAAACAAACCAAACCAAAAGAAAAAGTAAAACAAAAGAAAACGAGCTGGAAGAATTTTTGTTTTATTACCTTTCTGACTGTAAATGACCCAAGGGAACCATTTCGATTTTCACAACATTTAACGTAATAAAAAAAAATCTGTGAAATTGCCTTCAGCAAATGCCAATAACATTATATTTCTTTCATTTGACCTGTTACACTATTTGGCAGTTTTTGAACACAAGAACTCTTCAATAAATTCGATGGTGGCAGGTCAAGACCCTTATCAAGAAACAAAACAAAATATAGCAACAACGACAACAACAAAAAAAACAAAAAACAGTTCCTGTTAGTTACTCAATAGAAACTGTCTCGTGACCAACGTCTTTTAGTAGCATGCCATGTTGGGGATGATCAATTAAAAATTAGAAAATTTAAGAATAAGTTAATTCTCGCCGCCTTTTGCTGGATCGTTAAAAGATCCAAATTAGCGTGGACACAAACTAAGGGCCCATCTCCCCGAGTATCCTGCGTTCTGTGTGAGCCATGCGTATTTTGATTCTAATGCCCTCACGCACAAAATAAAATTCTCACGTATTTTACAAAGAGTTAATACCAGTTGCCTCCATAGCCTGAAACACAATTTTAGCAAACCCTGGATACATAATCTTCAAAAATGTCTGCCCCCAGACTTCTTTAGAAGCCCTCTCCGTAATCTCCTCCACGCACTTGGAATTCCGGAAAGGATTCACACAATTCTCATCCATTCTTAACTTTGGAACTTGACAGGTCGTGAGAGATCAATTTAGCATGAAATTAGATTATGTTTTCTTTGTTTTTTCCGAAAATATCCTTCCCTAAATTATTTTTTGGGTGGAAGTTTTCGTAAAAAAAACAAAAACCCCAACCCAAAACTAATCAAAACAACATTTTTTCGAAGCATAACAAAGGATAAATGTTTGAATTTTCAGTCCTCTAACTCCATTGGCGTACCCATTACAGGTGGCATATACATATGTGGCCAACCAGCCAGAATCATTTAAAAACTCAAGGAATCTGTGTTGACTTATGTTGGCGGCTTAGGCTGAAGGTTTCTTAAAACGGTAGGCGTAGTTTGCAGATGGAAGCACAATATATTTCAGAAGCAGAGTTCGGAGATCAAATCCTGACACAGTTCAGAAACGTCACCAGCCTTACCCTCCTTGTTCTGGCATGAAGGAATAGATAAGATATGCACGTGAATAGATAGAGAACACGTAATTAGAATCCGTTGATAAGGTGTTACTAGGTCATTGTGACCTACGATCTAATTATAAAGGAAATTAGGGAGATCTGCGCACAAAATATGAACATATTGTAGCAAATGCTTTTCTGAAATGTTTAAGGGAGAAACCTGCCACTCCATAAAAATTAAACTTTAGGAACACCAGATGAACCTTTATCAGAATTATCTCAACGTATCCTATATCAGGCATGGCAGAAAATTCGTGGTGTGACAGGGGTTGACCGCCCCCGCTGAAATGAGATTCTGAACCACGATTATTTGACGTTTTCCCACGAGTAACTGTTATTTTTACTGCAATATCTAAGATTATTTATGAGAAAGTAGCCATTAAAAATACCATTTTTTTCTAGTGGGTGTGCGGGTAGCTTAACGGTTAAGGACAACCAAGTTAAGAGAAAAATATCTCAAGCTCAGATAGTTTGCACTATTACCCTTAGGAAATGCATGGATCCAATTCTTCCTATGGATAAATAGTGGTGCAGTTGGAAGTCTTTACCCCTGTAAAACAGTTCATCTTGAGCGTTGAGATACCACTGGCCCCTGTGAGAATTCAAAATTGCAACAGAAACAACGAGTGGATTTCTATCAATCATTCAAGAAATGGTAACGAATTCATTGCCAAGTGTGTCGCACGGCACGGTGCTATTGAGTATGAGTGAGTTTTCTTTTGTAAGTTAGAGAAAAAGCGGGTAAGAAAAGATTAAGTGTGTAACCCAGTCAAGGGGGAGGTATTAGACGTATCCACACGAAAAACGGAAGACTTCCACGTACACGTTCGAACATTTCTTTTTCTTCTGGACAACAACAAAGTCCAACTTCCTTCGCTTATATGAATCTACAAATTCAAAGCGTTTGGCCTTTTTCTGGTCGCAGACAGCACGATTATTTCCATCAACCTTTTGTTAGACTTTTCACAATGTTATTGTAAGTTTTTATTACAACTCTCCAGGTCAAATGCTGACCAAGCATTAAAGCGCTGTAGAACTCGATTCAGTATTCATTGGAACTTCTTCTTCTTCTTCATTATTACATCAGTTGTACCCGGCAATTTTCGCAAGGGATTCAGTAATAACAGGTCATCTCAAATCTCCAAGACTCGTCTCAGTATTCTTGTTTCTAATAACACTTTTTATACAAGGTATATACAGAGAGTATACGACTATTTTGAATATCTCAAACACAGGTTGCACGGCTATGATGTAACTTTGCTACCAATCACAATGGACCTTACTCCACATGTATATGCAGACACACTCCTTTGTGGTAATTCAGTCGAAAGTAAGATGCCATTGTGTGAGCTTGTGCATTGTGACCGTTGCATTCGCAATGACCAACTTTGTCCATTCTTCGCGTCTTTTTTTTTTTTGTAAAAATTGCATTAGTCAGGTCCCTTAGTACGCCCCACAATCTAGATTTAGCACTGGATGATTCCTGGCTTTTCCTAAAGGTCAAATCACTGTTGATGAGGTGGGTTGGGGTCAATTTCAGACCCTGAACGCGACGACAGAGATGATGGTGATTGGAAAAGTTAGAAGGACGTTAGGATAGGTGTTTGAAGCCCTAAGGGGAGTATCTTGAAGGATTTAAGGCTCCATTTCGCTAAGTAAGATACTGCTTTCGTTAATATTAAACGCTGGATAATTTCCGGACAGACTTAATTTTTATCATTAATTAATCAATTAACATTTTTAACATTATTATTATCATCATTATTATTATTATTATTATCATTATTATTACCAATGATATAATTATTATTGTCATCATTACTACCATTATTATCATAATTATTGTTACCATTTTTATTATTATCATTACAATTATCATTATGATTATTATTTCCATTATCATTATTATTATCATTGCTTCCATTATTATCAGCAATTTCACACCAATTGCCCACCATTATCATTATCATTATTATTAGTATTAGTATTGATATCATTATTATTGATATTATAATTATTATTAATATTATCATTATCTATTATCTGTGTTTATTTTATCTATTTGCCATGATACACACACACGCACACACACACACACACACACATATATATATATATATATATACATATATATATATATATATATATATACATATATGTTGATTTATTGATTTCTCTCCTATCTATCGCAGTAAATTCATTTAATCTTCTGTTTCTTTGTCATTTTCATTTTAGTGAATCACACCATTGGATGGCATCTGATACCGTTAGCACGAAGCTGTGTCTTGTTGTGCACGCCATTCAAGAATAACAACATTTGCTCATTTGCACACACACACACACACACACATACACACACACAAACATACACACATACACACACACAAACATACACACACACACACACACACACATATTTGACAGTAATGTTGTACAATTAATGGTTTCGTGAAATCTCTAAGGATTTTGAGACGTCGCTGAACATTTCAGTAATTTCATGAAATTCCTAGTTTCACTATCATGTGATGGTTAACGAGCTTATCATGCCGAGCATTACCACTGTGATGAGTTCAATCAGCTAGTGTGGCCTTGTGTCAAATGGAGCTAAACATAGTGAATATCAAGTATATTCTGCCTCAGTATTTGCAATGTATATTTACTGCTTAGTTTTGCACAAAACCACAGTCGTGGGCCACCCAGTGAGGATTAAACTCATTACAGTAGTTTTGGTAAGCATCACAAGCTCCTTAACCATTGCTACACTGATTCTATAAAATTACTTATATGTTCAGGGATTTCCATATATATATATATATATATATATATATATATATATATATGTATATCCTATCGGTCTCAGGTTTGATTCCTGTCGCAGCTCCCTTTTCTTTGATCGTCTATTCTATTTACATTGTCTTGGCCAAATGATACATTCACCGTGTGATAACTGGATAACATTTCAAATGAGAGCTGCAGTATGATATAATGCAATTCATAATCATTCTGTCGGATCATACATCCATTATTTAACACACACACACACACACACACACACACACACACATATATATATATATATATATGTGTGTGCGTGTGTGTGTGTGTGTGTGTGTGGTATGATTTAAAATATAACTATATTTTATGCTTTCTTTTTTTTTTTCCTTTGTGGTTATTGCAATTTCCTGATTTTATGCACGTTCTCTTTCAGTCCAGAAAAAAATCGATGGCCGATGCATGACTGAAACGTTGAACAAATAGAAATGAATCTCGAAGGATGGATTTCTAATTTGCCAAAAGGCTCTGTAGAGATGCAGGAAATTAGAGCAAGACAATCATAAAGAGTGCAACACAGATTGCACACGCAATGTCTTTTTTTAAATGTACGAACATAGTACCCGTGAGGAAAATCAACGGATTGTTTTAGCACTTTTGACAAGGATCAAAGTGTAGTATCGGTTCACTCTACCAAGGATCCCAGTGTCATTCTCCCGTCGTCTGACCTTGGTTCAGAGTGTAGTATATATAAACTGTGCCGAGGGTCTGAGTCTCCTTACTCGGCACTTGTGTCAACAATCAAAATGTGCCCAATGAAAAGATATATATATATATATATATATATATATATATATATATATATATATATATATATATATATATATATATGGATGCACATTGCATGTTACGCACACAAATATATTTATATTTACACACACACACACTATCACACATATCTATCTATCTATCTATCTATCTATATATATATATATATATATATATATATATATATATATATATATATATGTATATATATATATAATTGGATATTCAATATGTTGCTAATTCATTTTATAGACAATGATTTACACAATCTGTGTTTTCTTTATCCATAAAAAAGTTTCACACACATACACACACCCACACATACGTGCACACACACACACACATACATACATACACACACACACACACATATATATATATATATATATATATATATATATATATATATATATATATAGATAGATAGATAGATAGATAGATAGATAGACAGAGAGAGTTGCAGCGATAGTTATTTCCGGTTAGTTTCTACAAACTTCAATTTAAAAAAAATTGATTGAAACTTGTTTCTTAATGTATTTTTGTTCCAATGATAATTCATTTTTTGCTTAAACTTATGTATCAAATGTATTACATTCACCGATTCATCGAATTAGGATCTTGCTATGAGACTGCGAATTTAGGTCGTGTCTCTGGATTATCATTTAAACAAAATTTGTAAGGAAACAAGTTTCAACTAATTCCACTAAAAGAAATACATTTACAGGAACTCTAGCAGTAACTGTATAAAAGTGATTATTCATTTCCATAGATTCAGCTCTATTATCTTTTTAACTAGCTTTATTTTAAAATTTGTTTGCTGCATTTTTTAGATTGCTCGCCTTTTTTTTAAATAATTTGATTGCTTTTTTTAAAAAGTGCTTGCCGTATTTTTTAGTTTGTTTGCTTTACATTTTGATTTGCTATTGAAAAGGCATAGTCTTATGATATCAACCTGTGTCAGTAAAAAGAAGAGATTTGAAAAAGAGAAAAAAATTGCAAAGAATAAAATTATTCAACGATATAGCATCTATCAGTTATTTTCAAGCAGACGATATTTCAGAGAATGGAACCCGAATTAAAATGATAAAGCGATGAAGAAAATCTCGAAAATTCTCGGACAGATGAGAATAGAGATTTTAGTTGACAAGAGGAATCATTAAAATATTCAAAGAATTTTTACATGAATTATCTGACAGACCAAAATTCTAAAGTGAAAAAGAAAAAGAAAAATCACTGGAAATTTCCCACAGCAATCCAGTTTCTTGAAGTCGTTGGAAATTTAAAACTGGTGAGAAAACAAAAACGTCAGTGGAAATTCAAAACAAGACGAGAATATTTAAATTATGAAATTGAGAAGTTAAAAACTAAATAGTTATGTGGATTATTGGATTATTGCTCCTTAATTATTCACTCTTGGTTAATTAATGAGCCAAGCCCTTGTCTGGTTTTTGTTCTGTTCTGGAACGAAGTAGTCTATGGCTGTTGATAACAGCATCGATTCCTTCTTTGATTTTACTTTCTTAAAGGCAGATGATATCAACATTTCATGTGTCCACGTCCGGGGCGACTTGATATTGCTTCGTTACTGATGTTAGCATAGACGTACGAGCCAGAGGGAAGACGGTGAGTATCCTCCACCCCCTAATTCGGGCAAAACTGTAGATAACTTCTGTCCCCTCAATAGAAAAATTCCCCACACGCTTATTGACGTTAGTCCTCGGACGTTACATGTCATCGGTTTGAAAGTGTTTGGAGTCAAGATGATACATGATAGAAGGTTACCTGATGCCTTTCCTAGTCCAAAAACAAATCTGTCTAGTCTTAAGGCCAAATTAGGTAGCTTCAGCATCAAGATAATCCAATAACTTTAAATAATTATCATACTACGCTTGCAGAAAAAAAGATTAAAATACTTTTTATAATCTATTTTTCCTGTAAATTCATATCACATCGGTCGTAAGAGATTGCTATCTTCCGTAAATTCTTCCAAATCTTTATTTTTGATTCCAAATAGCTTTGTTCAGTATCAAATTTGCTCAGTTCTGGTCTCGAAAAGTACCAAAAGGCAACCTTGGTGCAATAGGTGAAAATAGACATGAAAGTGACAAGCCCTGAAGCGTCGTCACTCGCTTCACCGACATAAAATGAAGCACGATTTTGTCATAGATTCTCGTGAATTCTCGAATAGATGAGAATTCTAAGTCACAACATCAACAGAAAACAAAAAACAAAACAGAAAACAGAAAATGAATGAACCAAATGCTGAACGGAGTCACGCAGAATTCACTGATAACAGGAATAAAAAAAGAAGTCTCTTAAAGACTCTCAAACAATATCCAAACAGCTGTTCGCGAGTTCAGCTCTCAAAAGTATCACTGAAGATCTTGCCGACGGCATCTTTTGATATTTATTTAATCGCATTGGTTATTCTTTGCTTAGTTTTGTCAAATTGCAAGTCTGGGATTTTCAAAGGATTCGTCCATATTTAAATAAGCATGAATTCCAACTTACTTTAACACTATGATCATGATCTTTTTTCATTTTTCCTTTTTTTTCAATTCTCGTTGAATTTAAATCGTTCTAAAACGCCTCTTCTAAGCCTTGCAACACACTCCATAGGTAAGAAGGAGTATCTTATCCTAATTGTATGGTGCATGGTATCTGTCTGGAAAGTATCCAGCCATTTTGAGTATCTCGAGAACCGGTTGCGGAACCTTGATGGCACTGGACAATCAATGAAAAGGGACCTACTGCACACGCGTGAACAGTTTCTGTGTGATCACTCAGTCGGCAGTGCAATCCAACAGGCCAGATATACAAGTACCCAAAGATGACTGAGGCCATGGACTGAAATAAATGATCACGTGCAATATAAAGTGTGTGACAATAACGTCTCATGAACAGATGGCTCGATTTATTTGAGAAAAAACAGGAAATTATTGGTGTGGTCAGTGTATGTGATTTAGTCGGACTATTTTCATTATTTTCCCCCGACATTTCGGCTGTGCACACGGCGGCCATTTTCAGTTGTGCCTTGTTTTGGAATGTGGTCATAAAAGTTGTGAAAACGAATGAACACCAAAAATGTTGAAAATAGTCCAAGTAAAACACATAAAATGATTATAACACCCTGTCTAACGAAATTAAAACAAGAACTGGTGTTTTGTAGTCTTGAATGGGTTTTTGCCAACAAGAAACGGATATTTATTACAAGAGTTTAAACGTCATACGGCAACTTTTTTTGCCTCTGTTGGTTGAAGCACGAATGAATTAGTGGACGGTCACATGAACGAAATTGAAAAAAACAAGAAGCTTGAAATAAAGAATCTATTTATTCAAATACACTGAATTACATTTTGGCCCCAATTAATGAATAATACATGCTCGAAAGTCATTTGTGCTTAACCAAGGACGCCTATTAGTAATCAGTGAACTGAATTTAGTCACAATTTATTTTAATCAAGGCATCTTTTGAATATATTGAAAAAAAAAACAACAAAAAACAAAACAAAACACGCACACACACACACACACACACACACAATAAAAAACACACACAAAAACAATCAAACTTTTACACATGAAAAGTAAGTGCAGGTCTCCAATATTTGTTCGCAAACCAGTCAGAAAACCTCGGTTGTTCATCCCTTGTTTTAACCTTGCAGTTTTTAGTCCAATGATCTAACTGAAGAGTTTTATTCAGGAACCAATGCGCGTCAGAAGGATCCGACTGATTTTTGCCGGCGGTGCGTACACAACCAATAATTATATGAAAGGCTTTTGTCTATTTTATTCTCTTTCTCTAACTCTCTCCAGGGTCCAGCCAGGGTCACGTGCCTTTCTAAAGCAAGCAAAGATACTTCAATGCCCGACAGTTTCGTGCAGATCGAATTTCGTGCGTGCACGCGGGCGTGTTGAGGGTGTGGCGGACGACTGGACCCTTACAAGCAATTTCTACAGTATATATATATATATATATATATATATATATATATATATATATATATATATATATATATATATATATATATATCAGTGCATTTCTATCTATCTATCTATCTCTCTATCTATCTATCTATCTATCTATCTATTTCTGTTCATATCTATATATCTATATCAGTACATATATATCTATCTACCTCAGTGTATATCTAAGTACATACTTGACTATCTATCTATCTCAGTGCATATATAAATTCATATCTATCCATCTATCCATTTCAGTACATCTCTATCTATCTATATATCTATTTCTGTACATATCTATATATCTATACCTATCTATCTATCTATCTATCTCAGTACATCCTTATCTATCAATATCTCAGTACATACCTATCTCAGTAAATACCTAACTATCTATCTACCATATCTAAGTACATATCTATCCATCTCACTGCATATCTATCTACCTCTCTATCTCAGTACATATATATCTATCCCAGTAATACCTATCTGCCTATCTATCTCAGTACATTTCTATCTATGTCAGTAATATCTATCTATCTATCTATCTATCTATCTATCTATCTATCTATCCATGCACCTATCTATCTATCTATCTATCTCAGTACATATTTCTCTATCTATGTCAGTAATATCTATCTATCTATCTATCTATCTATCTATGTCAGTAATATCTATCTATCTATCTATCTATCTATCTATCTATCTCAGTACATTACCAGTCTATCTAAGTATATACCTATCTATATATTTGCAAGCAGGCAAGTGAAAGTGTTGCTGCAGAGGCGCTTAGTTGGACTCTAACAAGCGATCTCTACGCACCATCAGATCCGCTATCGATCGTCAAATCCTCGCATTTCACATCCACATTCACCCTAGTGTGTCACAGGCAGGAAAAAAAATGGCCACCTTTTCGTTGATCTCTCTAAACCCTAATGATGGCCAAAGCACAAAAAGGGACAAGCAAATAAAATGTACTCAGCTCGTTCATCTTCGGGGTGGGCCAGTCCGTGGGTTCATGGTATCCCAGAACTTTGATGACTCATAAAATATAGTAAAATCTAATTTATCTACGTTTTACCCATGTTTTATAGCAAAATCTAATTTATCTATGTTCCCCTATGTATAAAAGAAATACACGAGGATAAAAAGTGTATTGCAATAATCAGGCTATCAAACATTTAACTGTCAGATATTCCGAAAAAAATCTGACTTCACATCAAGGAATTTTTTCTTATTTTGGCAATCTTTATTTTGTTTGATTTATTTATTCTGTTATTTGTCCATTTGTATCAGGAAAATCTATCCGTCTCAAATACATGACACCCCCCGTAGCATTATGCGTCCTGGGTGACTGTCCGTGTTGCCGGTACCACAAGTCGGCCCTGGTTACGTCCCGATGTTGGATAAAAAGAATGCCTAGAATTGGAGAACGTGTGGAAAACATGACGGTGGTTGATTTAACTGTGAAGTGATACAATTTAGGAATCACGCAAGCTTCTCCTGAAGACGATAAGCTGATAATGATAGAAGCCTAACGATGGTCTTCTGGGAAGAGAGATGGGTTCAAGGGTGACTCAGCTTTGATTAATATGCATGAAATATTATGAGTTCATCTTTACGTCTCAACGGAATTAAAAAGCGGAGATGAGAGATGAATCCGAACATTAATTCTAAAAAGGTGGCGTTATATGCAGAGTAATATCACGAAGAATTTGAATTAGAACCTCTGTGTAATTGCAGAGGAGGCTAGCTCTAAAGGTTCGAGAAACGTTATGGAATCTCTATGCGTAAAGTTTAGGGAGAAAAAACATCAAAAACGGCCCATACACCACGATGGAGCTGTCGAGTATATGCACGAATGTATTAAGCTAGTATCCCTCAGCCCTATAAAGTGTTAAATGCAGATAAAGCAGCTTTATATTGGCCCTTAAGAAAACCTTTAAACAATACACCGACTTCTGTATCGTTTATTTTACTAATTGTATTTAACAATTCAATTCACCTGTTATATTTATTTAATTTAGGTTTCTAACATTCCTAATGCTTTGAAGATAGGAAATGTGTATAATTAATGGATCGGAAGTGTATGATTGAATTATTGATACGTGAGCTCTGTTGATCCCAAGAAACAGATAATCCAACACGGTTTCCTACAGCGTGACAGAAAACAAATTGATAAATAAACATACAAATCAATAAAACAAGGATAATTGTTATATGTGTTTTGATTATGAAAAAAAAAACACGGTATTTTATGACACCTTGAAACCATTGCTTTGTCGAATGCTGTAAAACGGAGCCGGTAGAAGTATTCCTTTTTGTTTCTCGTTTGAGAATCAAGAACTTCATACGTTTGGGCAGGTAAATAAACAGCACATCACAGATTTTCTTCTGTTTTCGTTGCTGGAACTGACACTCGAAACTCGAATATGATATCTCGAGTTGTCATCTCGACACTGAATTACAAGGAGACACATGTAACACGTTTCGTATAATTTCGTCTGATTATTCTATCTCACTTACCCGGCGTGTTACGGTTGATCACGTGACCAAGTCAAGCCAACACCACGGTTTTGTTATTAGTTAGTTGATAACTAGTATTAGGAAACCGTCAATCAAAACTGTCTCCAAAGCAGTCACCAAAACTGTCAACAAAGGTTTCTTCATTTTTTTTTTAGTTTGGTTGGCTGGCTATGCATGTATTTACCATACCTACCGGTCGTACCAGTGGAGCTAGACGGCCGAAATTTCAACATTTTCATCTTATTATGTCTACAAAAAATGTTTTCTCTTTCTTTTTAAAGGGAGTTAAATTTACAATGCAAGTTTATGCTAAATTTTCCCCGGCTGCATTCACAATTGATTTTTGAAATTTTGACATTATATAGATCCAACAAAAGCCGAGATTGATCACACCTTTTCCTCACAACACAGCATGCTGCCAAAAGACATTGGTCACGATACAGTGTCTATTGAGTGACTAACCAGAACCGTCTTGATTTTCGATTAGTGTTTCATCTTTATTGTTGAACCCCCATAACAAGAACAATCCCCTCTAAATTTAGGGAGGTAAACTCTTCATTGTTTGTGTATTGCGTTAAAAGAGACTTATATATAAAATTCACATTTCCTTACCGAGATTAGAAATCACGACCATACGATCGGTAGGTGGTTCTCTCATCAACTGAGCCAAACTGACAAGTCTTATATAACAAATAATTTTTCAAATTATATATTCAATACAAAGAAAGCTACAGTAGGAATAGAAGTAAGAATGGAGTTTGACCCTGTAGCAGTCGAGTGCGTTACACACCACTGACTCAGATCGTTAATCTACGGCCATTTTTAAACAGTCTGGATTGGACATAGAAAATAAGCTCCAGGTTAGACTCGAAATTATAACCCCTTTGCCTATTATAAAAAAAATAACAATAGAGTGTCAAAGTGGTGACGATATCAGCGTACTTCCGGTTCCAGATTGTATTGAAACAACACAGGAAAATTACGTTTTTTTGTCTTTCTTCGCCTATTCTTCCATTATTTCGACTGAAATTTTCCATAGTTTGTAAGTATAGACAGCCAGTTCATACTTTTAAAAAAAAATTATAATAACTTTTTTGTGAGTTTATCGATTTTCATTTGTTTTTTCCCTCAGGATGTTCAAGCAGATAATGTTTAAAACTGAAACCGATGTAATTTGATAGATGAGTTAGCATATTTAGTGCCCAGAACCTAAAAACTCAACATTTTCAACCATCAATTTAAAAGAGAACAAAAACAAAACTAATTAAAGAAAACAAAAAAGAATAAATTTGTTCTTTTAATTAAAGATTTATTTTCTAGAAAATATGTATTTATATAGAAAGCGTAGTTATTTTTTGCCTGGCGGATTTCATTAATTATATTTTTGTTCTTTAGAAGAGAAAAAAAAAAACTTTTCCAATCTTTTTAGAGGAGGGGGGGGGTTTAAAGGACGAAAATATTTTTTCTCTAAAAAGAAATACGATTGCGCTTTTCAAGATCACATTTTCTTTTTAAAAAAAAAAACTTCTAAATTAATTCAACATTTTCAAATCAAAAGATGCCTAGGTAGGTTTTGAAAAATATTTTCGTGCATTTTTCACATAGAAACTCATTAAAAAATGAATAATAAAAAATGTTATTGAAATCGGCTGATGAAAAAAAACGAGTCCCTGAGTTCTGAGAGGCTCTAAATATGCTAACGTATGCATCATATTACACTGGTTTCAGATTTTAAAAGTGTAAACATTGTCTACTCGAACCTCCAGAGGGAAAGGAAAACGAATAAAAAATTCGATAAAATTACAAAAAAATTATTCAAATGTTTGATACAGTAAAAACTAGCTGCCTTATACTTACAAACTATGCAAAATTTCAGTCGAAATGAAGGAAAAATCAAGATAAAATACGTAACTTTCCCTATGTTATTTCAATACAATCTGGAACCAGATGTACACTATAACGTCAGACTTTGTCACTCTACAGTGGCCTTGTGATTGACTCAACTAAGTTTGACTAAATTCCGCCGTGAGTTAATGGTTAACGAACTAGTCTAGCAGACTAGTACTGCTCTGTGGTTAGTGAGTTAGATACTCACCCGGTGCGCCACAATTGTAGCCCTGTACTTGACTACGTTAAACCTAATACTTACCCAGCTTACATTCCATAGTCTCATCACCATCAAGTAATGGCTTATTTTAGCAGAATTCAACTATTGCATAATGAATTCAATTCTCACTGGGTGCCTCCGCTTTTTGAATGTTTCGCTTTATGATACTTTTCGCTTTTACGAAAAAAGCCACCCCCCTAAAAGCGTTCACCATTCGTTTCACAGAGTGTGGTTAGAGAGGAAGCGTGCACCTTTATCCTCTTCCTCTCCTACACCCCAATCTCCTTCCCCCCCTACACTGTAATGTTCTACAATTTATACTGAAATGACCACCATTTTTTTTTACCTGAGGACGATCAAATAAAAATTTCATAAAAAAAAATGGTGATTGCTTTTTCGCATTGCACCATTTCGGCTTACAGAATGTTTTTATAGCAAATTTCCACTAGGTTGAGGCACCTGTACAAACATAAGAAAATCTTGAGAGCTTTAATCAGGAAAAACATGTGCTTGCTTCAAAAACAGTCTTTTAGACATTCGAATAAGATTTATGGGTATCAAAGAATTGTCAAGAAAATCAATTCATAGCAAAATCAATTTTTTTATGCTGCATAAACCTTTTTCGTCTCACGACAGAGAGAGCCGGCACTAAAATGGCCGAGGCGCACCACCATCAGTATTTGAAGAAAGATCTGATTATTTGAAAGAATATGAATTATAATAATGTATTCATAAATGATCCAGACACTGAAATGGTCGAGACACAACACCATCAGTATATAAAGATAGATTTGATCATCCAAAAAAAAATTAATGATAACAATGTGTTCATGAGGTTATTACCAAAAGGTATATTGAGCATGGTTTTCAAAAAGATTTTGAAAGTTATGTGTATATCTGTTATTAGTACACATTGAAGCAAGATGTCATTGAAAAAGATGTCATTCATTAAAACGTAGCATGAGATCGGCGATTCTACATTACGTAATTCAGGAGAGAATTCAAAACAGCCATTTAGGCCTTTAATGAACAGCACATTTATATACTTATCCATATATTACATCGTTGAGAAAAAAAAAGAAGTTTTAATGCGTTCCATCAAAGTAGCAGTAATGTCAAAACATATTCAAATGTTATTTTTGTATCCATACTGGGTATATTGTTCTACGACCCCTGAGTGAGAGATGATGGATCTGCCTTAAAATTCACGAAGAACACCTACGGATGCTTCTCCACGCACTAATGTACCGCAGCACATTGGTTGAGAATCGCTAAGTTAGATCATGGAAAACGTGCATTAGGCATCCAGAATGAGATTCAGCGTCAGTGGCGTATGGTGCTTTGTATTATGGGCCTGCTCTGAGCTGCAGATGTAAAAAAAAACGCAAGAAATATTTCAGTGTCTGTGAAAAAGTAATCGGGACCACCTTTCCTACATTGTGCCAAAAAGGCTATTACTGTTCATTGCTTTTTACAGACGCTAAGATATTATTTTTTTTCGTTTTTGCGCATCCGTAGCACAGAGTGCGTAAGCGATACAAAACGTCGTACGCTATCGTGGAGAGTATGAGTATTCAGTCTTGTGACACACACACACACACACACACACACACACACACACACACACACACACACACACACACACACACACACAGAGTCCCTTTATATATTCATTAGCATTTCTATCCGTTTCTGTGTGAAGGTTTTTACGTTTGTCCGTAGATAGGTATGTACGGAAGAGACAAAAGGCTTCAATGTTCTCTTAATATTTTTTCTTAATAAGAAGCCAAAACCCGAAGAGGTTTGCACTGATAACACTTCCCCCCCCCACTTTAAGACAAACGAACGAAAGTGGTTCGACATTAGCCTCGCTATCTTCCTCAAAATTTTTTCAGTTTTCTCAGCCCCTCCTCCAATCTCTAAGAATATTATATCGTATGCTTCATACATAATGTTATCAATCATCATGTACTGTGGCCCTCGACTGCCAACAGCCACATAATACCTATATCGCTTTTAGGCAATTTCATAATTTCAACTTCCCAGATTTTTTTTGAAATCCTTCTGAGCAAACAACCAGGCGTTCTTTGCACACTTTCAGAAAACTGCGTTTCTTTCATTGAGGCGATTCTGTAAAGAATTCTTTGCGTTGACATTACCGAGCAACATATTCAAAATTTTACTCCATCATCTGCCGACAACTTTCAAGCAATTTCACAGTGCCAACCGTGGTTGTCTGCTGCTAGTTTTTTTCAGACGTTGAAGGTGACAAAATGACCTATCCAGAATATATATTAGCGGGAACCCAGTTACCAACGAAGAATAATACCATCTTTTCATATGGAAACATCGTTAAAATTGTATAAAACAATTGTATAGTACCATTATCCTTTATTGCCTATCCTTCTCAAAGATTTAAATCCTCTCACTCAGAGCGAAAAGGCTTGATCCGAAGAGGGAAATGCGCCCCTCCAGTTGACGCCTGTCATCCCATCCTCCCAGCAAACAACTACTGTAGGCACCCTTTGCATTCTTCCAGGGAATTGGATCTTTGTTCAATAAAATAAATAAAGACAGAATTAATGGTGATCTTGAGGTACCATATTTGGCGGATACGGTCATTGACTGAAAACTTCCGAGCCAAACTGTAACATTTTTTACCGCGTCATAAGTTGTGTTTTCTCTCTCAGGGGCTGAAAATTTGATTCGTGGTGTTATTTGGGGTTAAATTTTTAATTGTTTCACTTGGAGAATCAAAACATTTTGGCCTTTCTACCGAATGGTCAGTCTTTTATATTTTATTGGCGTTCCAGATCAGTGAAGTTATCAGATTTTTGCTACTTTGCCCAAAGAAGACGCTAGAGTAGCCAAAAGTTTGAAATAAGAAAAAATAGCAAAATAAAGTATCTTATTTTGGAGCTCACCCGTTTATCCCCACCACACCAAAATTTCCATGATCAATGGTAATTGATATTTCAAGGAGATTTCATTTATTCCATCAACATTAGGATTGAGGGTTAGGGTTAGGTTTTGAGGTTAGGATTAGGTCAAGGGTCTCCCGTTTCGTGGTAGGTACTAATGAATAAATTCCAACATTTAAGGTCTTTTTAGTGATAAGAAATACAATTCAATCTTCCCGTTTTCTTCTTAGGCTCCCATATTTTGAGATTATAGACGTTAGCTTTTGGTGGAGCTTAACGAAGAACACCCCAGAATCTTCAAATTCCTGTCCTCGTCTGTGATTTAGCTAGGCTCTGTAGCCCAAACTAGATGAAATACGCCTTCTTGGATGATTCTCTGCTATTATAAATATGAATATATGTATATTGAACGGAAAGTAAGAGTTGAATTGTGAACAGAATCTCAACTCTAAAACCATTAAAAAAATCTCAATTTTTGTTTGCTCTAAAACATTCCCTTGGGTCCATTGAGTATGCATACCAAATTTGGTCGGGCTGCGCCAATGTTTATAGGGTGGGGCACAGTGACAAACAGCCAGTCGTTTTATGGTAATAGGTTACAGAAAGAGAAGAAATAGAAGATAGATGGAGTCGAGTTTAAACGAAAGCGAGGCTGAAGAAAAAAAATGGCGGGAAATAGAGAAGTGCAGTCGACGTCTGCTGGTTGCCGTCATATATCGTTCGATGCCTCTGAAAATGTGGCCAACACCGTAAGAATGATAAACGAAGCTCACGTAAGAGAAAGGCATTTTCGTGAGGGAGTCACTATAAGGATTTTTTAGGGATCGGGGATGGGAGTTTCGGTAAGGCTGAAAATGTGGAGGGGAAGTCGCAGAAGACGCTTTGCCTCTCTTCCAACTGCAAAAGCCAACCCCCCGCCCCATCCAGGAACCGATTTCATCTCCGGTTCTACTGTCGGGTTGACATGCCACGATTTTTTTCTTCTTCTTCCAGTGTGATGAGGGGGTGGGGTGGAGAGATGAGATTGAGTTGCCGAGGGAAGAAGTCTTTTGTTGTTCGTTGTCGGAATCATTCATTTTAGATTCCTTTGGGGGGGGGATGGGGATATTGCGTTGTTCAAGAATGACTCGTACAGTTGAAGGAGAAGGAGAGAAGGAAATGAAGAAAGGGGAGAGGTGGTAAACACTATAATTACTACTACTACTACTACTACAACTACTACTACTGTAACTATTAATAAAAATGATGATGATAATGATAATACTGGTGATGGTTATAAATTAGGCTTTATATCAAGCACAACAAGAAGAAGAAGAAGCAGTAGTTGTTGAAGAAGAAAAAAGACGAAGGAGAGGAGAAAGAGAAGGAAAGTAATCAATAATATATGAATCTGAAATATCTATCTATCTATATTTCCATGAATTTGTGAAACACTTTTCAGTGAGCACACAGATACTACACTCTAATCTCAGAGAGCCTGGGAGCGATGCTGTGTTCCTAGGCAGAAGCGTCGATCTGTACGAAAATAATTTTTGACGGGTATTATGCTAATAATAATGGCAACATGAAAACATTATGATAGACACAAAAGAGAAGGGAAAAAGACAGGAAACATGGAAAGGTTTGAGTGAGAAAAAAAAGCCAAATAATTATGATATCAATAGAATCCGAAAGATTCTTTCCAAAACCTGAAGGAATAGGAAATCTCAGGAAGAATGGAAACTATTCAGATAATAGCATTATTGAATTTGGCATGGAATGCTGAGGAGAGCATTTAGGGGACTTGACTTGCTGTCACTTGATTACAAGAGAAAGACACCTAAGATGAGCAGTGTGAAAATTATTAATAATGATAATAATAATAATAATAATAATAATAATAATAATAATAATAATAATAATAATAATAATAATGAGGAGAAGATGGGGGAAAAGAAGAAAAAGAAGAAGAAGAAGAAGAAGAAAATATTGATAGTAATAATAATTAAGATAAAAATAGTAATAATAATGATAATGATAATAATGAGGAAGAGGAAGAGAAGAAAAGGAGAAGAGAAGAGGAGGTAGAAGAAGAAGAAGAAGAAGAGAGGAAGAAAATATTGATAATAATAATAATAATAATAATAATAATAATAATAATAATAATGAGAAGAAGAAGAAGAAGAAGAAGAAGAAGAAGAAGAAGAAGAAGAAGAAGAAGAAGAAGAAGAAGAAGAAAGAAGAAGAAAAGGAAGAAGAAGCGTTATGTATCTCCCTTCTATAAAGACGAAGGGCTGGAGAGATAGCGAAGAAGGAGAAGATTAAATTGACAGCCACGTGAAAGATGCAAAGGAAAGAGCAAAGAAAAGAAAAAAAATGTGAGGGAAAGAAAAAGGAGACAGAAAGAGAAAGGGAATGAAAGAAAAAGAGAGAAGAAAAGAATGAAAGAAAAATAAAGAAAGAAGTGAAAAGGGATGAAAGACATAGAAAGGAAAAAGAGAATGAAAGAAAACGAAAGAAGTGGGAAGGAAATAAAGATATTGGGAGGAAGAAGGGAAAGGAAAAAAAAAGAAAAGGAGTGAAAAAAAAAGAAAAAATGAGATGAAGAAAGACAAAAAGATGGATATAAAAGAATATATATATATATATATATATACATATATATATATATATATATATATATATATATATATATATATATACTAACTAGAGATTTGAAATGTTATGTGACTTTCGTAGATATAGCAAATCTCGATTTAGTCAGCTTAATCACAATCTACTAATTTCCAATAGATTTTTAGAAACCCATTGCATTATATATATATATATATATATATATATATATATATATATATATATATATATATATATATATATATATATATATATATATATCTACTTGTATGCGTGTGTCCTCCGAGACAGATTCTTACAATCCCTAGAAAGTATCATTCAGTGATATGGTTAAAGGTGATAACCCCAATATTCCCGATTATCTCCATAACTAATTGAATGCAACCCTTTCCCGTTGGAGACATTCACATTTTCCGCCATTTTTGTCGCGTCTCTCTGAAATGTCTGCTATGTAAGGCATGTCTACAATGAAAGCCACGATGATTTTGTCGTCGAAAGGTTCACGTTAGAAAACCTTTTGCACGAATTTATATGTAAATGTAGATTAAGTTTTTTCATTCGGCATTTCACATTGGAAATCATTCTTTTTAGAAACTTTTGCCATACTCCAGGTTCAATTTGGATTCCCTCCTGTATCGAGAACAATCCTCACTAAATTCAGGGGAGTGAACTCTTCACAGATTGTCTGTCTCGTTAAACCAAATGTATCTACTTCTCTGTCTCTGTCTGTCCGTCTGTCTGTCTGTCTGTCTCTCTCTCTCCCCCCTCTCTCTCTCTCTCTCTCTCTCTCTCTCTATATATATATATATATATATATATATATACATATGATTAATATTTCTCTATCGTGATTTGAAACCACTATCCAATGATTGCTTGGTCGTCTTACCAGCCAAGCGAAACTGATTAGCTTTATATATTTACGAATTTATTCATTACTAGCAGCGTATCCTGGCGTTGCCCGTCGAAAAATAACTGAACAGCGAATAAAACAAAAATAAAGCACGTACTTTACTACACGTCTTCTTACCCAACAAATCGAATCTTGGCATCGGTGTGGCACACCCTTTAGGCAGGTTCGCACTCCCAGGCAGGCTTGCACTTACCATCGGACAGGTCAATGTCATTTGCACAGCTTTACGCGTCACCATTATTTGAATGTTTGGAAGCGGAAGTTTGGGTTTAAGATTCCGATAATATGAAATTTATAAAACAATTTCTCTTCATCCTGAACGATATTTTTCGTCACAAATGATGGACTAGTTTAGCATTGTACAGTGCGTGCCAAATTATCACGTAAAAGGGTCATATTATTGTGAGTAGAGAACAATATTTGTCTCAAACGTCAATACACAAATGGGAATCATTTTGGTTACAACCTTGCATTCTAAGAGTGCCAAATCGTTAGGCAAAGTATCAAAATATGATTTTCACAACTTGTGAGGAGTACTGCAATCAGTGAAAGAGCAAAACTGCTTTGCAATGACCGTCGAACAATGAAGCTGGAGACCTCAGCGCATCACGTAGAACATCAGATAAGAATAGATTTAGAGTAACAACACAGCTGGAAGTGTCTCGAATTAAGCGTATTGTCAGGAAAAATGCAGTCCTGAGCGGTGAGGCTATTGGGAGAAGTTGATCGAATTAACGCATCCGAATCATCTTGATGACGAATTCGCCGTCGTGTTGCAGGCCTGATATTCGACCGCCTTTGAAACAGAGACACGACGTGAAACGACTGGAATGGGCTAGAAAGTATTTGAAAATTGACCTCCATGTTGTTCTTTTTACTGACTAGGTTCCAGCTACCCTCAGTGACCCGGACAGATGGGGGTTGGGTGGGCTGTGTTGCAAAGGAAGAGTCCTGTGGGACTTGGTATCAGCGAGTCTGCCGAGGAGAAATGTTTTCGGTTGGAATCGTACGAGACGAGTTGGTTGGACATTGGCGTGTATCAGATGCAGTAAAAATAAGTTCCTTGGCTCGTATAGAATTTTTGAAAGACAATTTTCAGCCTTTGTTTATGAACAATCTCTCAGCCTACGTACGAAACTTATCTTCGCACCGTCTTACAGTATGCACGCAACGGTCGACTACCTGACTAAATAGGTTTCAGAAATGGAAGATTAATGGACTGGTCACCATTTTCTCCAGATTTCAACCCAATTGAAACTCACTGGAGCATCCTCGAGAGGAAGGTGTATGGAAATGGGCGACGGTTTGCTACCAAAGAAGACTGATGGCATGTTATTCTGACAAGTGTGAAAGCTATTTCAGCTGAAGAAATTCAAAATTTAACAAAAATGATAATCGGCTAATATCTGTGATTCGCGGGAAAGGATCTTACATATCAACATAAAAGATTTGCATTGGAGTTCTTGTTTTCAAAACTGCACGCAGTTAATTTATATGCTTTAATATTCCACGTATGTTAGTTTTTATAGCTTGTTAAGACTTTCTCAATTTTAACTGTGAGCTTTTCAATAATTAATATATCAATTAATTACTGTGTTTCTACCAATGTTTAATAATTTGGCACGATACTTATTTAGGAATTTAAAAAAGACATCTTGTATTCTTCCATACATTTACGAACAAGTTCAATATTTCTAGAAATTGTATGATGATGTTTTTCAAATAATTTTTGTAAAAAAATGTTGAAATTCTTCCGATGTAACAGAATTTTGAACAGAAAAAAACGTATCTGCTTTATGATTTGACACACATTGTAGTTACAAGGTGAATGAATAAAAACTTCCTAAAGGCTTTAAAAATTATCTCATTTTTTCTAATATGTTGTTGACTGAAGTCAAAAATTTAATTCAGATAAAACGAATACACCGGATATCTCAAAAGTAAAAAAAATATTTCATGGTAGCAAATGAGGCAAAATAGAAAAAAAGTAATTGCATAATAATTTGGCTCGTACCGTGGTAACAATATAAAGATCAAAAAAAAAAATTGAAAAACCACCGGAAGGCTTTGAAAAATTATCTTATTTTTTCGAATATATTGTTGGTTGCAGTCAAAAACTTAATTTAGATAAAACACATGCACTGGATGTCCCCAGAGTAAAAAAAAAGTCTTTATGGAAAAAACAGAGTACAATAGAACATTTATTTCTATCGCAGAGTAAATTATTTTGAATTAGCCTTTAATTACTGCGTTAATCGAATTTCCAACCGCGCAATTCGATTTTTGGATAAAAAATCGTTGGCCTGTTAACCCATTAACTGTGGACAGATCATCTTAATTGCCGTGTTCTCAATACAACGCTTACTTCGATTGTACAGGGTGACACAAAATAAGACGAACAGTCAGTGTTTTCGGTAAACGATGGACCATTCCACTTGAAGGCATGGACAGAAAAAAAAAACAACATAGAAATAAGCAGAAAAAAACGTTAT
The DNA here is from genome assembly GCA_963457665.1 of Thysanoteuthis rhombus. Lineage (NCBI taxonomy): Eukaryota > Metazoa > Mollusca > Cephalopoda > Oegopsida > Thysanoteuthidae > Thysanoteuthis > Thysanoteuthis major. Next base: position 40,462,847 of record OY735236.1, on the reverse strand, counting down.
CGCTAAATATGAGTGGAAGGGTCCATTGTATGAATGACGGAAATAGAAATGCAATGACTGAAATTTCAGTCACTTGCAATTGATTGTTTTTTTCAAAAACGTCCGAATCGGAATAGCGTTAATCGGGGTAAGGAGCTTTCATATATTTTCAAGTTGATAGATTGTGTGGAACAAAATAATAAATTCCATAGTTTTCCCCTCTTCCTTTTTCTTCTTTCTTTTCTTCTTCATTGTCTGTGGGGACAGCGTGAGATTCTATGAGTAGGATGCAGTGATAGATTTTCTACCGCCAGGGCCCCTAGGCTGAGCTTCGGTAAGGCACCCCCTGACCTTATCCCCTGTCATACCCTTCGTTGAATAGAATCAAGTGATGTTGTGTCACGTTATATAACTTACATCGTTGTACTATGTATAACGTACTGCATGCTGTTGGACGAGGTTCTAAAAGCATTATTTGTAAATGTTTGGAGCCAATTTAGGAAACAAAAAAGTATTTGCAATGTTTCAGATACGAAATAAAAAAAAATCATATGAAAAAGTACTGAACTATCATCCGATGTAGTCACGTGTACATTCGATTAAACCGTTTCTCTTTTTTTTTGGGGGGGGGGGGGTGCTTTTTTTAAGGCTCAAGCCTACTCGGCGTAATGGTTAAACCACTACTGATTTCATGACTTTCTTCCTTTCTTTCTTCTCTTCTTGAAGTCGATGATAGCGGAGCGAGTAATAATGAGATTTTAGGAGTAAAGAGACAAAAGAAATGGGTTGGAACAGGATTAGATAGAAGAGAAACACCCAACGACAATAGGAAGAAAATGGAGGGCGGGGATGTTCAGGCGTTGTGCACGCATGCGTGTTTGTCTTCTATAAAGAAACGCTGTGACATTACCTGATATTGTAAATGTGTATAGCAGGAAGAATTTGCCAGATTTCAGAATCGGTTTGACGCTGACATCTCCAATAATAGTTTTTTATTTTGTTTATTTTATTTGTATTTCTAACAAATGTAAAATATTGGAGATGTCTTTTCGGGGGTTGAATTATGGGATGTTTGAGTTCGTGTGTTTGCAGACGATGAAAAAAAAATGGATGAAAGACAGGGAGAAAGGAAAGAATGCCAGAAAGAAAGAGTGGGGATGAAGAAACGAAAGAAAGAAAGACATTGAGAGGAAGGAATGAGGCAAGAAAGAAAGGAAGAAAACTATTGAGAGAGAGAAAGGGAGATATTGGAAGAAATATATTGAAATGAATAAATAAAGAAAGAAAAATAATGGAAAAGAGAAAGAGAAAAGAGATATATCGAAAGCGAAATTGAAGAAGGAATAAATGAAGAAAGAAAAATATTGAGAGAGATAAAGGAGGTAGAAAGATGTCGAAAGAAAGATATTAAAAGAAAGAAATAAAAACAGAAAAATTTGAGAGAGAGAAAGGAAGTAAAAAGATATCGAAAGAAAGATATTGAAAGAAAGACAGAAAAATAGTGGAAAATAGGAAAGAAGAAGAAAGATACCAGAAGGATAATTTTTGAAGAAAGAAAGATACTGAAAGAAGGAAAGAAAGAAAGTAAGAAAGAAAGAAAGACAGAAAGAAAGACAGAAAGAAAGAAAGAAAGAAAGAAAGAAAGAAAGAAAGAAAAAAAATTTGAAAGAGAGAGAGAGACAAAGATAAAAATACTGAAAGGGAGATTAGGGAGGAAGACAAAAGAAAAAAAACTAGTTTCATTTAGTCTGACACAAGGCCACAAGTGTGATAAACCAAGTGAGGATCGAACTCACTATACCTTTGTAATCATCTTCTAAGCAGCAAGTCCCTTGAAATATTGACAAAGTTAAGCTTAGTCTGAAACAAGGCGATAAGTGTGCGGTAACCTGACAGGTTCAAACGCAAGTTGTAATGGTCCTTAACATTAGATTGCAAGACATTAAAAAATATCAACTTCAACCTAGTCTGGCACAAGGTCATAAATATGGAGCACCCTGCAAGGATCATGATCACAATAAAAAGTGCTAAAACATGGCATCATCATCATTTTAGGTTCACTGCTGGGCCAAGGACTTTCCAAAACTCTCCCTCGTGATGATTGTATCGTCATGTTTATTTTTTTGAGAGGTAGTAACTAATTGAGATCCTCCACAGTCACAATTTTCTAGTGAGCAGGTTTGGAATTTTAGAGTTGTCATTCACGTAGACTAGTTGCCTCCCAAGGCCAGAGATCCGAATCTGCCATACTTTTTCACCCATAGTTGGGGCATGTAAGGATTATATGTCTTTCACGAGGGCATTAGTGCAAAGCGGACGTAAACAACTTCGGTTGGGGTTTGAACATGCTGTAGCCTGTTACGCCACTCGCACCTCCTGCGTGGCATATACGTCAGTGTTTGATAACGGTATGTTCTCTGACGTCACCTGACGATGTTTGAGATCGAAACCAACTTTCTCACACTGGATTGATTTGGAGCTTTTTTCCTAAAATCAGAAAGCACTCGGAAAGAGCATTCCTCTGCCAACGCCATTGCCAGGGGAAGTAATAGTAATTTTAGAGATATCGTGTGGACAGACATAAAATTTTGATATCACGTAGCGCTGACGTATAACTAAAACGTAAGGGAAGTGATTATATATGGATCCATCTCCAAATTTTAATCACTCCTTTCGTTGTTCACTGCTCAACATTCCACAAAATTTCATTGAGATTCACAGGGAACTTTTAGAGATATCATGTAAACAGATATGAATGTATGCATAAATATATTTAAAAAAAACCCAAAAAACGAAAATATCTTCCAATGAAAAACTCATTCCTAGATTCGCCCCAAAATGTAACTACTTCTTCCTTACCCCATTTCCCGGTGTTCTCAAAAATTTCATTGAAATCTATTCTTCCGGAGATATATTCTGGAGAGCCGGAAAAGCAGACGGAAAGCCAGACACGGATGAATATATATATACCTATCCAACATGGTTTTCAGATGTAATAAGTGAAAATGACAGTATTTGCTGGCATAGCAAAGATTTTATAATCTCTACTGAGAAGAATAGGTGAGAACAAGAAAGCACTCAGCATATACCTCAGCTAAAAATTGAATGAAAATCAGTTCATATAGATTCAGTGGATGTAACAGTGAAAATAATTCCTGGATGCGCCCAAGACTTAATCAATTCTCGCTGAGTCCATAGCCCACCCACTCACAAAATGTCACAGAAATTCATTTACAGTTTTTTTGTTTTTTTTTTAGAGATGTGTCGATATACAGGTACGGGTCGGACGTTTGGGGCGAAGGATCCAAGTTCAGGACGAAATGATGCAAGAAGACCTGGATGGGGGAGTGATGAAGGTATGTGTGGGTCCTTGTTCCAATCCGGTTCGACCCGTCTTCTACCTCCTATCACTTCTGACTGCGTGTGGCCCACCGAATCCATCGGAATATTTGTTCATTGAACTGTCAAGCCCAATTACACGGATATTACTCGTTCTTAACCACTGGAAAACGCTCATCATTCCAGGGCAGTTTGATCGGTCACCCCCTCCCCCCCACGACTTCTCGCTACTTAAAAAGCGGCTCAGATTTCATCACGAGGATTTGGGACACACACGTGCAGTACACCTCACTCGTCATGTTCTCCTTTCATGATATTCTTACACGGAAAGTCGAGGAGAAAGATTCTGGCGCGCCAATTTTCGAAGTAAGAAAGACCCACCTACTTTATACAACGAGCATTCAAGATCTTGGCTCTTACCTGGGTTCAAACACCAGACTCTTCAACCAGTGGAAACACGTAACCATATCAACCAAGTGGCAAGCTTTCCAGAAAATATAATTGCAATTCATGGAGAACTATTGGAGATAATGAGTGAACAGACAGGCTGACGGAAAGTTTGACTGACAGATAGACAGAGTGAATACTTATACCTCTCCCAACTTTGTTGGCTGAGGTAAATGATCTGTGGGAGAATCTTGCTAACAACTGCTTCACGGCAAGGAGCTCTATATAGTTATTTACTGATTTTAGCCTCGTCTGACACAAGGATACAAACATGGAGCAATTGTTGAATAATGATCTGTAAGACTATCTTTCTAATCACGACTACATGGTGAAGCACCTTTGTAAGTTTCGGGATGGCAAATCTAGCCATTTTCGGCAAGATCTAGCTGCTTTTTAAAAAAAATAGCCGAGAGAAATCTAAGATAGCTGAAAATCTGGCCGTTAAAAAAAGAACTAGCGTGTTATATGGAAAATAGATGTATAAGTTTTACAAATTGTTTGTTATGGAGTCATAGTTGGTAGGTATTCTATATGATAATGGGCTTCGAATGAACACTCGATAGCATTTTTTAGCTGGAAATGGAAAATGAAAAATGGAAAAAATAGCTGATTTTTGCCGTTTTTAAAGATAGCTTTAGCTATAAATGGCAAACTAAACCTGGCTACACTGGTAAGTGTTTGTCTGTGTGCGGGTGTGTGTGTAGTGTCAGTGTGTGTGTGTGTGTGTGTGTGTGTGTGTGTGTGTGTTATAAAACTTCTTTCTGTAAGAATCTGCATCTCTCCCGATTTTACGAACATTGCTGCCATTGCTGCCGGTAGTTCCTGGGTTTCTGGTTAATTACGGTTCCGCAATTGTAGACGTATTATTCAATGAATGAAGAAGAATGACAATAAAAACATTGGGAAGAAAGAAAGAAATGTATGTAGTAAAGAAATAAAGGTGGAAAAAGAGGCAAACGGAATTCAGTCAGAGAGACAGAGAGAGAGAGAGAGAGAGAGAGAGAGAGGGGGGGGGAGAGGGGGGAAGAGAGTAAATAAAGAAGAAGAAAAAGGTCATTGGGAACGAAATGAAAAAGTTAAAAGTAGTAATCTAAAAGAAGAAGAATCAAAGAAAAGGAAGAAAATGCTAGAAAGAGAATTCAGTAAAAGAAGGTGTGAAAGAAAAAGGAAGGCTGGTAGATGGAAAAAGAAGACAAAAGAAGAAAAGACCGAAGGAAAAGAGAGACAAATGAATGATGGTGAGAAAGAAAGCGACGATAAGAAAAATTAAATGAGAGGAAGAAAGAAGGAATGAAAATCTGAAACAAAAAAAGAAAAACCTCAAAGAAAGAGACCGATGAATGAAAGAAAGAAAGAAAGAAAGAAGTGGAAAACAGACAGGAAGAAAGAAAAAAAGAAAAGTAAGAAAAATGAAAGAAAAGAGAGAAATCCAAAAACATAAAAGAAAGAAAGAGAAAAGAAGAGGAAAGAAAGAAGAGAAGGAAAAACAAAGAAGTAAAGAAAAAAAAATATTAAAAAGATTCTGATAACCGGAGAAAAATCTGATGTTTTGAATGAAAGAAAGAAAATATGAAATTGATGACAATAAAAGCGAAGATGAAGAAGAGAGAAGAATCACTGTAAGAGCAGAAAGAATGAAAGTGAAAGGGAAAGAATCGCTGAATGAATATGTGGAAGAAAATGAAGGAGACAAAGAGAAGAAAAAACCGTGTTGACTGCAAAAAGAAAGCCACATCGAATAAGGCAAGTAAAGAAGAAGAAGAAGAAGAAGAAGAAGAAGAACAACAACAACAACAAGAAGAAGAAGGAGAAGAAGAAGAAGAAGAAAAAGAAGAAAAAGAAGAAAAGAAGGAAAAGAAGAAGAAGAATATATGGAAGGTTCAAAACAATGAATAAATAAGAAATGAAAGAACAATCAAAGATTTCCTTATGAAGGATGGAGAAAGGGTGGAAGGAAGTCAGGAAAGATAAAGAAGGAAATGAAGGAAGAATACGAAATAAAGTTGAGAAAGAATGACTCAAATGAAGAAAAAAAACACGGAAATTTGAAAAAATATTAGATGAACGAAAGAAAGAAAAATGGAAGAAAAACATTTTTTTAGATGAATGAAGACTGGAAAAACACAATATAAAACTCTTTCTTTTGTTCGTGCGTGTATACAAGCATGTATAGGGGACTGTGTACTCACGTGTGTGTGTGTGTGTATGTGTGTATATGTGCATTCGTGTGTGTGTGCATTTGCAAGCATGAGTTCGAAGGTCTGTGCATTTGTGTACTTGTGTGTGTGTGTGTGTTCGTTGTACATTTGTGCTCGTGTGTGTGTGTGCGTGTGTGCGTGCATGTATGTGTGTACAATTGTATTTGCATTTGAGCATGTGTGTACGCATCTGTGCATATGTATGTGTGTGTGTTTACTTCTTCTCAATTCAATGAATCCCCCCCACAATGGATGACATTGAATAAAAAAAAAGAATTTCCCGAGACCATTAAAACAGTTTACATTCAAATGAATTTTCTCAAGAAAATTGCCGAAAATTGGAAGAATTTCTTCTTTATAGTTTGTTTTTCTTCATTGCTTCATTTTATTCTTCCTTTTTTTTTTTCATTCGTTTTCCGTTTTCTGTTTTTATTTTGTTTTTGTTTTTCGTTTTTTACATTAATTTGTCGTGACTTCTGTCTTGGCTTTGTGTTTGATCGGAGAAAGAAAAACGAAAAAGAAGAAAAAAAAGCAGGAGATGAAAGAAGAGGCTGAAGAGAAAGGACAAGTGAAAGAAAGCTGCCGGAAATAGAAAGACTGAAAGAGAGATAAAAAAAAAAGAGAGAAAGAAAGAAAAACTGAAAGAAAAAAAGGAAGACTGTAAGAGAGAAAAAATAACTCCAAGAAGAGAAAAAGACAGGTCTGGTTTATCACCCGATATAAACATCACCAACGTCACTTGACAGCATGCCATGTTGGGGGTGATCAATTAAAAAATCGGGAAAAGAGGTGATCAATGAAAATCACTTCTCTTGCCTTTTGTTGGACAATGATAACTAAAAAAAGTCTGTTTTTAAAGAAAAAACAAATAAAAAAACAAGCATGAATGATGTCAAGACACAAACTAAGAGATCGATTTAACATAAACTTACATTTTAAATTAACCCCCCCCACACACACGCACATTAAAAACCTGTTCAGAAAGAAAACTCTACTGGCGCGGCCTGTACGTGTGATACATAATTACATTGCGAGCCAGCCAGCCAGCCAGCCAGAACAGCTAAAAAACTCAAGAAACCTCTGTTGACAGTTCAGGTGACAGTATTGGTTGACAATGTCGAACAAATGGATGAAAGAGAAAACGTGGCGGAAATAGAATGAAAGAAAGAAAGAAAGAAAGAAAGAAAGAAGGCAAAAAGGAAAAAGAAAAAGATAAAAATAATAAACTAATTTTCCTTCAATTAGTATAATTAAAAAATTCAGTTTCATTTAGCTGATTGGGTTATTCGTGTTTTTTTTTTCAAATAATAAAAACCCAATAACAAACAATAAAAGACAGTTTCCCTCCGAGAATTAATAATAACATTTACATGTTATGTCAACCATGCGAACGAGAATGGTTGTAAAAAAAACTTTCTAAAAGCTTCTTCACAAAAACCTGTAATTTGTTCTTTCTCTCATGCATAAAAATTGCAAACAAATAAATTAGGAAACAGACAATTAATAATGATGATGATAATAATAATAATAACATTAACAACAATGACGACGACGATAACAATATCTATTATAATAAGCAACGTCTGTCATGCTTTGATAAAAAAAATAATCTGAAAGATATAGGGGTAGAGGGGAAGGTCTGGGGAAGAATCACAACACAAAGACCATGAACAGAGCCGAGACAGGGAGTGAGAGGCAGGGGAAGGAGTACGCAAAGGGGTAGGGTTGAAACATAAAGAAAATCGCTAAAGGAGAACGGCTGAACATTCTGAAAAGAGGAGAAAGGAAGTAAACAAAAATGAGGTGGAATTGAACTAGCTTTCGAGTGTCTGTGATCAGAAGATTTGGTGCCAGGGATGGAGACCTCAGGCAATTTCGATTAGTTTTTTTTTCAGATATTACTGCGCTTTCCACTTCCACCCATGGATATCCCTTTAGCAAAGCAAAGGGTGTTCTACAAAACATACACGCACACACACACACACACACACACACACACACATATATATATATATATATATATATATATATATATATATATATATATGCAATAAAGTATATAATTTAATCTAATCTATTAACTATGGAATATATTTCCGTATATTAGGAGTTTTGAATGAATGGCAGTTATAGTGAAGGTTGAGACCCATTCACTCTCATCCTTGTTCATTACATTGAAAGGTTGGGTGGAAAGGGAGAAGAGAAAGAATGAAGAATATGCGGAGAATAAATTATGTTCAGGAAATGTGACGGTCGTACACACAAACAAGCATCAGAAACAATGTTAATCTTTGAACCCTAACTAACAAGATGATGACAATTCGCATGAGAAAGATTTCAAAAGAATTCTCAATCGAAGTAATCTTTTAGTAAGTTTAGACAGAAAGTGTTGAAAGTGTTCTGGTCCATGGCTATCTATACGGGTCATGCATTATACTATTTTTCGTTGTTGATGACAGCGTAGTAAATAGTTATACGGCGAACAACAGAGACCTTCCTACCTCAACACATGATGAAGATCAGAGAGAGAGAGAGAGAGAGAGAGAGAGAGAGAGAGAGAGAGAGAGAGAGAGAGAGGGGGGGGGCTGGCTGCTGAAGGGTCAAATTCCATCCCAACTGTAAAGTAAAAAATTATAAAAAAAATGTATTTTTTAGTATAGATGTATCTATTCATCAGAATGAAATAAGCCAATATGTGAGATAAATTTCGTATATGTGTTAGACTTGTCAGTTTGGCTCAGACGGTAAAAGAGCTGGCTACCAATCACATGGTTGAGAAATGTTAATTTTATGGGTGTATTTGGTTATTAGAATGAGACAAGCCTTTGAATATTTCTAACATATATTTAGCTCAATTGGTAAGAGGCACGACTACCAATCAGGTGGCCGTGATTACAAATCACTGTAGGGGAATGGAAATTTGTTGAGGATTATTCTTGCTACGGTAGAAAACAGACTTGAACTTGACAAAAGAGAGAGACAGGGAGACATAGGAAATGAGTTTGTGTACAGAGAGAGAGAGAGAGAGAGAGAGAGAGAGAGAGAGAGAGAGAGAGAGAGAGAGAGAGAGAAATCAAAGAAGAGAGAAAGACAGTGTGGGAGTGAGAGAGGCATAGAAGAAGGATGGTAAGAAGTTTGAAGAGAGACAGAAAGAGAGCAAAATCTTTGATACCGGGACATGAGAGAGAGAGAGAGAGAGAGAGAGAGAGAGAGAGAGAGAGAGAGAGAGAGAGAGAGAGAGAGAGAGAGAGAGAGAATGAGAGAGAGAGAGAGGATTGGGGTATGTCTGAGATTTTAACCCTTAAGTAAACAAAATTCTCTTCAATTTAGCATAATAGTTTCCTTTGCTAAAATCTTTCGTAAACTTCAACCCGGAGGCCCCTTAAATTGCCTTCACTTGAGTGCATTCTCTACTCTTGTGAATATATGCACTCGTGCACCGGAAAACAGACAGCCTGAGGCGACAAAAAGCGAAAAGACAAGAACAAAACAAAAAAAACAAGCAAAAACAAATGTACAATTAGGAAAGAGGGGGAGCAACGAAATGGAGTGTTTCCTTTCTAATTCCAATTATAACAAAGTCTGACTTATTCATTCCGTAATTATAATAGAACAGCCGTTCTTAACAAGGGACCATATGACTCCCTTGGGTTCTTGGCTCATTTGAAGGGGTCATAAATTTGAAATCATAACAGGTCTGGTACGTCACCTGATAGAAACTGTCACGTGACCCATGCTCTCTGGCAGCACGCCGTGTTGGGAGTGAGTGATTCAAAAACTTCAAAAAACGGATGATCAAAAAATAAGTCACTTCTCTCACCATTTGTGGGACTGTGTTCACTAAAGGATGACGGAGTTTTCAAAAGAGAAGCGTGAATGCTACTGGGCACAAAAAGAGGGACTGATTTAGAAGAAATTTACATTGCAAATTGAACCATCCATTTAGGTGGGTTTAAAAACAAAAAAAGGAGTGAATGTTCAAATTTTCAGATCTCATTAGCATGGCCAGTACACGTGATATATAGTGATATATATACAGAGACAGCCAGAGTCACTTAAAAACTGGAGAAACTTATGTTGACAGTTCTGGTGACAGTTCTTGCTGACAGTTTCTAGAAGTATTCCTGTTCATCTGTTCGTGTAGTACCCCTCTTTGACAGGGGGTAGGGGGCTGATACCTAAGAAAAGCCCTTACAGCGAAACTTGGCAAGGTTGAGAATGGCTCATAGATATTCACTCATCTCAGTTTAGTCTGACACAAGGCTGCAAGTATGGCGTTCCCAATAAGATCATACAGTAGTTATGATCTGCTAAAGATCTTGTTAACCACTACTCCACGGCGTGGTACCCGAATCTAGCTTTGTCTGACACAAGGCCGAACATGTGGAGCACCTCGTGGAGATAGAACTCACCTCACCGGAGTAATGGTCTACGAGACTCTATCGCCAAACATAACCTCACGGCAAGGTACTTTGAAGTAGCTTAACCTGGCACGAGTCCACACAAAGGATCGAACCCAATACTCAAAAGCAGGGGCGGATCCAGGTTATGAGCCGAACGGGTGGTCCAATCAAATAAAAGAATTACTTCTTTTGTCTAATTAGACAATAGATATAAGAGATGTTTGTTTTATGGCCAATCGATAAATGCCTATTTTATTCACAAGATTTCAATTAGATATTTAGAAAAAAAAAAACTTTAAATTGTTCTTTGCTCAAGCAGGGGGTCGGGACCCCATACACCCCGACCCTGTTGTCCCTAAACACAGTGCCAATCTTATTATTATCTAATCAGTTTTATTACACCCCGTAGATAAATGAAAGGAGGTAAAATACCTGAAAAAATAGTTGTCAACTCGGGCGCGTGGAGGCCCCATGGATCGTGTCACATGATGAACACTACTTTTTTTTCATCTACAACTTACGTGCCTGCTGTTGAGGTAAGCTTACTTTGTCACCTTAAGACACCGTGGCTCGAGTTAGATAATAAATACTATTTGCGTACAACATACGCGTTAGCTGCTAAGACAGGCTTATTCAGTCATCTGGGGCGCTCAGGGAACCCGTGGCTTCAGTTGTGCAAATACTATTGTTTATGCACAACTTATGAGGTTGCTGCTAAGGAAGGCATATGTCAATACCGAAAGTATTGAACAATCTGAGAAACGAGCAGGCGGAACCGAGGGTTAGCGACTACTCTGACCGGCAAGGTATTTTTCCTATGTGTCAGGGGCAGGTAGCATCATTGGAAATGATTATTCTTACATGATCAGGGAAGAAAAAAAACTAATGTCATTCAGTCTTTTCAAGTACGAATAGCAGTTTCTCAAAGCTTGCTATCTTAGTTAAGAATCGAAAGGCGCGCTATTTTGAAAACAAGCTGATACAGATGTTCTTCCTTTAGATATATATTCCACAATAAATAGTATTTAAACGGGTCTGATTAGTCAGTCAATAGAAAACCTCACCTGACCGACATCTTTCACCAGCATGCCATGTTGGGGACAATCAATCGAACAATTGGAATAGGGGGGTGATCAATGACAAAGTTACTTCTCATGCCTTTTGTCGGATAATTGAGAAGTTCGAATTTTCAAAAAAAACTAGCGGGCACAAACCAGTGACCAGTTTAGCTGACATTGTAAAATGAACCCACCTCTAAAAACCTCTTTTGGATATGCATTTAATGAAAGACAGAGAGAAGGAGTAAATGTCTAGTTTTTCAACCCTCTAGCTCCATTGATGCGGCCTGTACGAGTGATATATACATACACGCGTAGCAAGGCAGTCAGACTAGCTTCAAAACTGAAGAAACCTACTTTGACCGTTTTGTGGATAGTTTTATATTAGATCGCTATTTAAAGGGCATTTTCAAGTCTTTGAAATATACGTAACAAAGCCATGTCAATTAGACGTTATAAGAGCTTTTTATAGTTTCTTATTATGAAGTAATGCCCGAGCGTGGCCAAGAAAGTCAACTGGAAATATTTACAGGTATACGTTGAATAAAATTGTATGGTTAATTCGTGTTAAAGTTTCCGGTATTGTTCAAAACTGCGCCGTTAAAGGTCTTGAAATAATTTAATGAGTTTTTTTCCCCCAAGTTTTTTCTTGGTAACATTTAATTGTACAGCAATACTTTGACCGTACCAAATCCAAACCCGCCCTACCAAATATATTCCTATACTTTGAACATCATTAAAGTAGTGAAAACCAGCCGCGAAATGGCACCCCTGTGTTCCGGGTAACGGCACCGTTACGTATATGATGTACTACACTTTTTTGAGTAGCACCGTCTTACAGCTGGAGACTATCGCCAGTGCTTGAATGCGATTGCACTGACCGCTGCAAACAATGGGACATGGTTTGCTAGATGCCTGCCGTTTCGTTCCCAACTAGATACGGTTGTTTAAAGAAGTCCTGACAATGATACTCGGATCCTTGGATTTCGTAAGGTTTGTTTAATTAGAAATACAAGGTGTCCGTAAAATCTCTTTCTACTTTGCATTTAACTGAAAAAAAAAAAGATTGACAGAGACTTTATTGATACGCAGTATTTCATTCACTGAAAGATTCTTGTTTAAAAGAAGAAGAAGAAGAGAAAAAAACTTCAATAACACAAAATCATTCTTTTTTTTATTCGGAAAATGATTGTAAAATCTCGGGGTATGATTCATGCTTGTGTATTGCATGACTTACGGTAAAAGCGGTCATGCACTAGATCCTTCTTTTATTCGAAATTCATGAAAACAAAGAGAGTTATGAACTGAACACGCCTACTTCTTGATGTCAGCATCAACAAATAATCGTAAAATCGCTGGGTATGATTCATGCTTATGGACGGCATGACTTACGATAAGACGGTAACATGATTAAAAAAAAACAACAAAAAAAAAACAAAAACAAAACAAAACAACAAAACATCTCCGGGTTCTTCATTTCCTTATGACAGAACCGAAATTTTACAGTAAAATCACAGGACAGGCTTTATGCTTATATACAGCATGGCTTACGATAAAGCAGTCTCATGATCTAAAAAAACATTTACCGACTACAGTAACGGGTTCTTTAGCGAAATATTCATCTCACAAGGTGATTGTTTTTATCTCGTTTTTATGGAAATTCAAGAATAACAAGTTTTGCTGTTTTTGCACAGTAAAAAGGAGTCTTGTTATAGCGGCACCTTGGAGTGCCATTATAACAGATTTGCCGTTATAACGAGAGGATAAGAATTACGACATGCAAAAAAAAAAAATATATAAAAATAATTAGCATGCAAATTATCTACTTTTTAATCGGTTCGGGAGAAAATTATACTTTCCGAGAATAGAAAAAACAAACGTGCCGTTAGAACGCGCATGCCATTAAAAAAGTGCCGATAGAACGAGATAATTTAGAACGAGTGCCGTTAGGACGAGATTCTAGTGTATATTTCTTCTGCGGGCACCGAAAAAAATTAACACTTTTCGCGCGTTTTCAAACAGAACGTTTTACGAAGTAAGAATGCTCGCGAAATTTGACTGTACGAATGGGCACCAACAATGAAAAGAGAAGAAGAAAAAAGCAAGCAACAAAAAGGAAAAAAAAAAAAGGGACGGGGTTTGGGGTTCGAATTGACACAAAAGGGGTAGAATGTCGGGGTGGAACTTGAAGGGAAATTAATGGTGTAAATAGAAAATAAAAAAATAGAAGAATTGGATCTTTCAGAGACAAGTTAAAACACCTGGCATGATGGGGCTGAGTGATTGTTGTCTCTTTCGAAAGAAGGGGGTGGGGTGACATACGCACGCACACACACACACACACACACACACACACACACACACACACACTCTCACTCACAACAGTAGCTCGGGAAAGAACATACGTTATGCATGCTCACACCCATATCGTAATATTCACGCCTTGCACTCAAACACCAAAATAGTTCGTAACGTACAACACACACACACACACACACACACACACACACACACACACACGTATATATATTTATATATATATACATAGATGCAAAAATAGTTTGTAACATACAGTATATATATATATATATATATATATATATATATATATATATGCACACACACACATATATATACACACACACACATATAATAAATATATAATAAATTCATAGATGAAAAAATAGTTTGCAACATACAGTATATACGCATGTATATATATATATATTTATATATATATATGCATACATATATATGTATATACACACACACACACATATATACATACATAGATGCAAAACTAGTTTGCAACATACACTATATATATATATATATATATATATATATATATATATATATATATATATATATATATATACGCAAACGAAGGTATTGTTCGGAATATCCAGCACACACGCACACGTAGAACCCCCACACGCCACCCCCCAAGGAAACAAAGCAAAACAATACTCTGGAACATGCCCAGTGTGCAAATAAAAAACATGTCACCAACAATGATCCGGAACACGCACACTTATATTCATCATTAAATAAATCATATATAATATCATAAAAACAAATATGTATATACATGTATGTAATGAATGAACATATCTAGTATTGAAAAAGAATAATAGTTGATAACATACCATAAAGCCGGCTTGTGTTGATACTGTATGTCCGTCCATTACCGTTCAAGATAAAAAAAAGAAAAGATTTTTTTTTTTTATCTCAGAAAAAAATAAAGTGTTGAAAATATATAGATTTTTGATATATAAGTTCAGTTGTTAAGAGTTCCTTTGTAAATTAAATAAAATTCCAAGAATTGGTATCGGTGTTGTGATCTTTCCTCTCTCCGTTTTTGCTTTATCTATATATATATATATGTATATATATATATTTTTTTTTTCAATAAACCGGGTTTGTATTTCGCTTTAAATAATTGAAAGAAAAAAATTCTTGTAATGGTAAGTAAGGATTCTCCGAATAAAAAAGATCCCCCAAATTATCCAGCGCTCCAAGTAGCGATCTGTGTGCGACCGACAGCGTAAGTGAGTGTTCGCACTTCTTCGGGTAAAGAAAAACACCCCCTCTCTCACACACACACGCACACGCATACACACACGCACGAACACGCGTGTGTATTCAGTATGCAGTGCAGTGGTTCTCAAGCTGTGAGCCGTGGCACTATAGTGTTTCGCAACTATCTCCCTAGAGTGCTGCGTGAATTTTTTTTCTCCTTATATACGAACAATTATCCCGAGCCTTGAACTGCCAATACGGGTACTACGTCCGTTCTGTTTTCGCAAAGAGTCGCAGAGTTTTCTCTCTGGATTTTGTTAGATCTCAACCTTTTCTTAGTGACAGATGAAAAGAAAAAGAGTGTTGGGTACGTCTGTCAAGATGCTCATGTAAAAGTTTCTTTTGTTGATCTCTGAAATTAATTCATTTCCTTTTTTCGCAGTGTGTCACGTAAGTCAAATTTTCCAAGTGTGCCGTCGTTTAATAATGGTTGAGAATCACCGGTGTGGAAGTTGAATTCTTTTGTGTTATTCAATCGCTAAAATGCTTTTTTTTTCTTCGTATTATTATTATTCAATTCGTTAATTCAAGTTTTATGATTATTCTAAGTATTGTTACTACTCACCTTTAAAAAAAAAAATGCTTTTTGAAGCAGTTGAAATTTACGCGAAGGACTTGGCGAGTGTGTATGACAACCCGGCTCACACGAACCACACCAGGAGAGACACGACCCCCTTTACAAGCTCGTTGCTCTTTCTCTCTTTCTCTTTCTACCTCGCTCTCTCGCTCTCTACCTCTCTTGATTTAACCGGCTTTCTGTTTCTTCTTCTCCCTCTTCTTCTTCGTCGTTACGAAGATATCAATTGAAGCCTATGCATCTCTTTATCTCTCTTTCCCCCTTTCTTGTTTCTCTTTTTTTCTCTTACTGACATCCTTCTACCCACCCGCCACTCTTTTCTAGTATTCTCTTTGTTTCAATATCACTTCCTTCACTTTATTCGTATCTCTTTCTATTCATTACTATCTTTTCCCCTTTCTTTTTTTACCAGGCTTTTCTTCTTCTTCTTCTTCTTCTTCTTCTTCTTCTTCTTCTTCGTCTTCTTCTTCTTCTTCTTCTTCTTTTTTCCACCCTTTATGAACTCTATGTTGTCTGTCTTTCTCTTTATATGTCTGTTTTCACCGTCTTTCTTCTTTCTCCTCCCTCTTTACAAACTCTTCTCCTCCTCTTTCTCTCTCTCAATCTCTCTCTGTGTTCCTCTCTCTTATTTCCCCAGACTTTTTTTCTTTTTCTTCTTCTTTTCTCTTCACGACCCCAACGTCGTCCCTCTTTTTCTTG